>OZ023267.1:10149345-10254345 GCA_964006375.1 Tillus elongatus
CGCCAATTTCTCTAAAGGAGAACACTTATTTATGAAAATTCTTTAAAACGAGGAAAAATTACATTTAAGCTTTTAAAGTAATGTTCAACCTTCCGTGAAATATTTAAAAGGGTGAATCAAACGTTAAATGTAAAAATATATTTAGTTGATTCCTCCGGATATGTACTTACTTCCCAACGAATTGCTGAATCTTCATTTCAATAAACGTTTGGACGTGTCTTCACCGCGGGCTGTTTTCATTTCATTCTGCATGTAATCCTGCCTGAATCAAAGACTGCTCCCACCCCCAACACCCAATCGTTTATACACGAGACTGGATGTCATCTCTTGCGGCAAACAATGGTCCGCAAATTAGATAATTTACCTCTCTTAAGCGTAATGGTAGGATGTTTAAATTTTTGAGAGAGTACTTTGTTGGGATATTGTCCCGGAAGGGTCGCTTTGTGCTATGAAATATCATCCTGGGTGGGTTTAACTTGCTTGATGGATGCTTCCACTCCGGGCTACATAAACGCTGGTATTTAGAGGACAATTATGTTTAAGTTTATTTTACATGAATGTGCTTTGTCGTAAAAAGCTCTAACCCGCATTAGAGCTCATGAAACATGTTTTCTGATTATGAGGTTTTGAGCTAATTGGATTTATAAGAAAACTAGGTGTGTTTTGATATAACAGCATTATTTAAAATTAATAATGTGTGTTTGTTTTGTTTCTTTAACGTCGGCCCATTTCCGCGACTATGGCCAATCACCGACGCCAGGGAGTAGTTCCACCTTACTATACTGGAAATCTTTAATGTGCCCAACATCGCATGGGGACCCACGGCTTTACGCCCCCTCCGAAGGGCGGAACGTGCAGACATTCAACTTGCTCAAATACAATGCCAGAACCTCGGTTGATGTTAATGTTACAGTTTGTAATGAAAACGTGAATGGAGAACCCTGGAATCGAACCCAGTATCCTTCGGTTCAGAGGCACACGTTCTTACCCCTGAACCACCGAGGCTCTAAAAATTAATACATTTGTCATTATTGTCATTATATATCAGCATAGAATAAATTTTGTGTTGTGAAAAAACAAAAATAACACAGAATTTAAGCCAGAGGTCCCGGGTTCGAGTTCCGAAAGGGCCAAGAAGTTGATCCTGTCTGGACAATTGGTCAAATAATTAAGCATTGGGAATGAACGTGCGAATGACCTATGATGCCGAAGCCGTAAAATATTATTAATAAAAAAATATGTAGTAAGGAAAGAGAACATATTAAAAGTCTGGATGCAGTAAGTGCGTTCTGGTAGCGATATTTCATAGAAACGTACACTAAATTGGTTTTAAGAAAACTCGCGAAAGAGCCTTTTCTAAAAAATTGTATAATCTGAGAGAGAGGGAGAAACTATTCTGTAGCATAACACACAAAAAAAAAATTTACCTGACAATACTGTAAAAAAAAATTCAGCTGCAGCAAGTGCGTTCTGGTGGTGAATTTTCATAAAATGCTTCGCAATTTAATAACCCAACTTGTCATTAACCTAAAAACATAAATTGTAGTGGATTTTCTTAAAAAAAAATCATTAAGGAGGAGATCTCGACTTTTGAATTTTGAAAAAAATTCTAGGCCCCCTGGAACCCATGTCCAAAACCAGCTTGAATTTTTATATGTTTATATAAGTATATATATATATATATATATATATATATATATATATATATATATATATATATATATATATATATATATATATATATATATATATATATATATGTACGTGTGTGTATCACACCGATAACTCAAAAAATAAAGAGCCCATTTAGATCAAATTTGGTGGGTAACTTCTTTTTTCAAATTGCTTGGATAAGTTCTTGGCCAGGAAAATCGGAACAGTGTTTTCCTAAAAATTTTGGGTCTTCTTCCGTAAAATTTTCGTATTTCCGGAAATAACAAGGGAAGAGCAGCCAACGCTAGTTTATGTCACAAAAAGTAAACTACTTGCCAAAACTTAGACGTATAAGGTCAAAGAAAAACAAGTTGTAGGCTTTTAAAATAAATTGGGGTGCCACCCATGCCCAGATAAACGCACAAAAGTAAACTATTTTGTGGGTAACAAAATCCTATGGATGTTACAGACAAAGGCTAAGGTTTTTGGCGCAAAAACATCAACAAATGACAGAAAAAATAGTTTTAAAATTTGATAACTGTTCCTCTTAAAACGTCAAAGTCGCGATTTGAAACGTCAAAATTGGCAATTTTCAGGCAAAGAACCTGAAGCTAATAAGGCCTATGTAGTGAAAATGTGCTTTACAAGTCCTTTAGTTTCAGCTTCAACCATCATTGTGATCCAGTTTCTTTTTATATTCTTGATGACACGCTGACGATCTGAGAATAATAATAAAAAGTCTGGACGCAGTAAGTGCGTTATGGTAGTGAATTTTAATTAAAATGTTTTAAATAGCAATTATGTGGTTTTTAAAGAAGGCAGGCATTAAATTTGGTTACGAGTATAACCTTTATAGTTGATACAATATACCGTATATCATCAAAATAACTTTATTGTTTGAAAGTGTACAAAAACTAGTTTCCTGACCAACGAACCTTATTAAACACCACCCACCCTTGTGTAATTTGCCTCCTTGAGTCCAACGCACTTGTCAGATTCATCCTAGCTCAAACATTAAGTAAGTTACGAGAGCCGATTTTTAAAAAAAATTACGTGAATTGATTATGGACGTATCATTGTAAAAATGTAATAGCAGAACTATTAAAGTAACATGACAACCATACAGTGACATTGAATGAATTAAATTCTTATTTCTAGAGTAAAGTTAAACTAGATTAGATTATATACAGTGAACAGTGGAAAGACAGCAACTTGTGATGCAACTAGAGCTGAAAAATTCAAATGAATCGTTCAATGTGACGTCCGTTTTGGTTTAAACACTCTGAAATTCTTGAATGTACTTCAGCGGTGGTCGTTCTTCGTATCTCCTCTGAAGCTAACTCGGTAAAAGCTTGCGTTATGCATTGGATTAGTTCCTCTTTAGATTGGACATGCACCTCATAAACCTTAGACTTTATTATACTCCACATATAAAAATCACAAGGCGTCAAGTTTGACGATCTTACTGGCCAGCACCAAGGGTCGTTTCTGCCTATCCATCTGTCAACAAATATACCATTCAACTGATGATACATACCTATGGTATTGTACGCTGGAGTCCCGTTCATCTGGTACCAACAATCGAGTAATGAATTTCCAGACAGACTGTCCACAAATGGCATCACCACTGTTTTCAGTATCTGAACATACTTCTGACGTGAGCGTGCCATCGTAAATTAAAAAAAACACACTAGGTCGTCCATTATCATGCAGAAAACATTGCAACTAAATATCTGCTGGAAATTCCTAGGTGGTCTCGTATGCAGGTTTTCAGCTGCACAGTAATGCTGATTTTTCATATTTGGCAAACCCTCTCTGCCAAAGTTCGACTTATCAGTCCAGATTATTTTGCTTAAGAATGTAGGATCTTCCTGCATTCTTATCAATAGGTGTTCGCAATAATTTATGCTCCTCTCGTCGTCGCTATCACGGAGGTGTTGCACAGGAATGAAACAGAAATTATGCATTTTGTGCTTCTCCAATATTCGATGAATGACCCAGTAAGGCATGTCCAAGTACTTAGACGTATTTCTTATAGAATCTGTTGGCATTGCATAAAATACGCAACTGCGACTTGGCATGTTTCCTCATCTTCAAGTTTGCCTCTACAAATTACTCGTCTTGATCTTATACTTCCATACCTTGAAAACTTTGATTGGAGCCCTTTGAGGAAACTTTTCATTGAATGTATGACATGTTCTTTCAGTTACCGTGAATAATGAATATATTCATGATATTTTCATTACTGTAGCGTTTTAGACTTCCCATCGCGACTCATACAAAAAGCAAGCTACCAATTTTACTGCTGTCACTAAATTAAACCATGTGTCAAATTTCAGTTCTCCCGCCTGACATTCCAGCAAAAATTTCCAAAAACAAACTCATGTATAAATTCTAATATAGTTTCCCCGTGGTGGATATCTCATAAATTATGCTAATTAAGTATAGGACATAGTTAATAGAAGTATGCAGAACGCTTTGGAATTAAAATATATAGGGTGTTTCATTTGAAAAAATCAAGTTATACCCGCTTTAATTTCTGTATTTTGTGAGGCTATAAACGTACACCCTGTATAAAAAATATATATTTTCATTCTAATGATTTTTGAAGACATAGCTATCAGCAATCTGTTGTCTAAAGATATTTTTTCTAGATTTACACTTTACAAAGGTACATCGAATTATGAAAAGAGCTGCGATAACGAAAATTTTTCCAAAATCGCCAATATTTCAAAAACGAATAACGCTAGTTGTAGAGAATACTACATAAAATCTATCCCAAAGTGGATCGCCATTCTGAAAATTCAAAACCATATAAGGTGTTTTATTTAAAATAACGACGTTGGTGGCGACTTCCGTATAACCGGAAGTGCTAGAGTAGTGAAACTATTTTAGTCTGAATGGTGTGACGAAGTAGATATTTTCACAACAGTTGTAGTTATTAAAAGCGGCTGTTCGAAAATAAATATAATATAAATCACACGGGTAAAAATTCCACGCGGTAAAAATTATTATTTTTATCATTAATATTTCTTAAAAGTACGCATTTTCTAATTATCGCGGCGGAGTAAAAACATATCTGCAGAAGATAAGGATAACGTATCTTCCACCGATTAAGATTTTTCACCCGGGGACTGCAGAGAGAAAATAACTACTGAAGGAGAAAGAGTTCACCGTGTGCCGTAGCGTGTTGAAATGTATAACTTGAATTTTGATTCAGTAAATGAAAAGTCTGTTCGTCAAAATTGTAACAAAACGCTAGAATACAGTACCGTCGTTCCCGTTGTTGTGTGAGACAATTTCGTATTCTAATAATTCTACGGAACGCTGTCGAGGTAAGAACATTTTAGGCTTGTCTTATTGTATTTAGTTTTAGCGAATTTTCGGATTTTTTCTCAGTTCCCACGCGTCTATCCGTCGACGTCGAGATCGCGGGATTTAGTGTCATTCCCCTTCATTGTTGGCATGTCGTAATACTTCTGGGAGGTGATGCTGTAGCTAACACAGATCTCTCAAGGGTATTGCTTACGACCGTTCCGATTCGACCCTGGTCTGAACGCTGTATGTAAACAAGCAGGCCAAGCTCGAGTCAGTATATGACAATATTCTTCCACAGGGTGTTCTCCTATAACCCTCCCGTTCCTTATCGACGCACTGACATCAAGGCGTTTGATCACGTGGTGCCGGATTAAACAGATAGACGCCATTTTAACTATTTGAGGAGCGTTTCTCCCATCGACCCACGTAACGGCTGCATCCAGGGGTTGTAATCTGCAACACTCGGAGTTCCCGTCCGCATGACTCCAGCATTTTCTTTTCGTGGGAAAGAATTAATTTCGTTGGCCCGTCACCAGTAATATAACTTGTTTTAGGATAAATTAGCGTGATAAGTACCTTTCACATTGTAAGAATACCAGTGGACTGTAACGTTTTATAATGTAATAAATAGTGTCAGTCTATGTTATAACAACAAATAGATCTGCTACACCCATACCAACTTACGGAAGGTCAGGGAAATACCGGGGGAGCGATTAAAGCCCGCAACCTCGGAGGTATCTATACGGCCTGTTACGTCATAGGCTACCGGACCCTCTACACAGAGCTATCCAGGCACTCTGACCACAACCGTGGCCAGAGCCTTATGACGAGGTCGCAGACATCCTCGCAGGGAGTAAACCCTTTCAAAATCTGGCGCCCGGGACCGTTCCCGTAAATCCTTTAATCTGATCCACTGCATAATTCTCCCCGCAAGTCAGGCCTCGCTACAATGGGAATATCGTATAATTAACTAATGCAAATTTTCAGCTATCACGTCAGATAAGAAGGGCATAAACTTCTAATGAGCACATCTCAGCAATCACCCTGTATAGTAAGTCTGACAGACTTTAGCAAAAGATCATTGTATTATGATCAGTATTATCACTTATTAGCTAATTTCGGTCCACTGTTAAACATATGACTTCTCCAGCTGCTTCTATATTATTAATCGAGTATTGTATTAAAGGTGTACATATTAGTGAGCTCGCTTTGCATCTGACTATAGTCACGTTTTTTTTTTTGGTTTTAAGATTAAAATGAAAAAGGTGTTGTAAAAAAGTTATACCAGTCTAGAAGTCAGCTTACCGTATAAGTTTTTCTTCACCAGTAAAACAGCAACTAGAAAAGTAAACGACACTGATTTATGGTGGTCTACTAATGGGAAATAAAAATAAGTGCGGAGTGCTGTTTTAAGGTTTTTCCTTTTTGGGTTGATAATTAATCTTTAGCTGGGTTCTTATGTGCAGTCGTAACTTTATTTTCTACGCTTTCTATATCCTTGTGTAGGGCAAATCAAGGTGTCCAGACTGACGAAACAGCTCCCATAAAACATGTTTACACAAGACAAATTATACTGTTACTTTTACCAGGTCTGTGTTTGTACAATGTTAACATTAAATTAGTGGTAGAAAAACAAAAGATGGGGTTCCCATTAAGAAAGAAGTCATTGGCAGATGAGACTTCCATTAGTAAAAAACCAAGTAATCCATACTATTTACAGATTTTCAATGAAAATAAAGCTTGTATTTATAAAAGTATATTAGTGGCAATAACACGTACAGTGAACGGCAAAATTATTCATTAAAACATCAGCGATTTGTACTTTGACGAAATACTCGGATACGTTAACTCTAGTTTTAAAAAATACGCATTCTTTTCTCCCACTCCTGCTTTTCGTCAATTTTCATTAAGAAAATTCTCTAATAGATAGGCAAGGATGGTAACTTTCGCAAAATTTATTCAAACGAGCGCGAATTAGGACCAGGAAAATCCAAATCCAACGTGCGTTTGAATTTATATATATATATATATATATATATATATATATATATATATATATATATATATATATATATATATATATATATATATATATATATATATATATATATATATATTGCTATGGTATTGCACTTTTAAATGTTGAGCATGACAATTTTAATTATTATGGGTTTTCTTCTTTCTTATAAAGTACTTTAAATATTTCAACAACACACTACGAGGGCTTACCGCCTAAATACTATAGTACCATAGGTGTTGACAAGGAGGAAAGAGGCAACTTGTTAATTCTGGACTTGAAGGTTTGGAGGTTCGGAGGAGAAGGAAAAACAGGTGCCGGCAAGGAATTCCACAGCTTGGAAATCCTCGGGACAAAAGAGCGGGCATAACAAGATGGTCTATGTCTGGTGACCTAGAGAGTAAAAGGGTGCGGTCGTTCTGTTCCCCTGGTAGGTCTCTTGTGGAGGAACTATGGAAGAAAGCTCCTCTGAGCAGTGCCTGTGCAGATACCTATAAAAAAGAGAGAGGTCACCAACGGCACGTCGATGGGGAAGGGATGTAAGCCATTGGGTGAGGGTAAGGTCATCGATGAGACGTATAGCTCTCTTCTGAATGGAGTCTAAGATAGCGAGTGTAGAAGCGGCAGCGGCACCCCAGATGTGGGACCAGTATTCGAGGTTTAGCCTTATCTGTGAAGTATATAAGGTATAGAGATAAGCTGGTGAAGAGTATATGCGAGCCCGGAAGAGGAAACCTAATTTCTTAGCAGCCGCTTCTGCAATTAATGTCACATGTTGGTGTCAATTGAGATTTCGATCCACAGAGATGCCAACAAGTGAAAAGGACTCATAACTTTGAATAACTTGGTTGTTTATTGTGATGGGTCTAGGGCTGGTGTATCTCTTATGAGAAAGAAAGCAAGACTGAGATTTGGTGGGATTGAATTGTACAAGATTTATACTTCCACAGTCTAATATTTTTTGGAGATTCACGAAGACATAACCCTCGATAAATCTGCCCGTTTAAAGTATTAACATTGATAAAAATGAAATTATTGCCAATATTTCTTTACTTACATTGCATCTGCAAATTTTTCTTATATCTGACGGGTAGAGTTCTAATATTGGGCTAGCATTTATGTTTTGACGTAACTTATTTGTATTTTTTTCATATTCATATTAATCCAGTGTGTTAGAAATGCTACTATAACATTCTTAATTGAGTTTTTATTAATTTTGTTCTTTTAATTTTGTAATTATTTGAATATAGGCTTATTTAGTGATATTTTTATAGGTCAAATTAATCAGACTATTCAAATAAAATCTATAATCTTAATTCCAGATAATTTAAATTATTTTCAAAACATAGCTACATAAAGAATTATTGCTCGTTGTTAATAAATCAAACAAATTAAAATTTTATTGTAACAACGAATTAAACTATCTTCTATTACTTCATCATTTATTCGGCCTTTATCAAGATATCCCCGTTAATGTTATAAATATACACACAAATTATCAAAGTAGAAGAAAAATCCTTATAACTAATTACACAATGTAAAAATCTGCACATTTATAGTTGCAATGTTCACAATATGGACTTACTGCTCAAAATGTCTCTAATTGCTTCTTCATTGGAGATTTTGTTATTCGCTATTGGACTGTCTATATTTGGATTTTATTCTCGCCACGATTATTATCGAGCTTATTTTGAATAGCCCTTTTGTACTGCAAATTATCTTTTATCTTGGTTACTATTATTGGTTAATATCCATATAATGTGGATCTTTACCATTATTTCTAATCATTTCATTTGCGTGCAAATTAGATTGAACAAACCATCTTTTTTTCTTGATTAAAATTTCTTTCCCCAAACTTTTGTCTTTACACTTCTCACAATCAAATCTCAAATCATAATTACACTGTTACCTTCTACTCTTGACAGTTAGATGGCGCATCCCCCTGAATAATTTACTTTTCACTTTAAATATGTTCGCTTCTATAAAACTGAAAACGTCTCTCTCTATTTAACACAGGCTGTGCGATAGAGCTCAACAGCACGCCACCTTGCTATTGTCGAAACTGCTTATCAGGTACACAAAAACCCGTATCAACGTCTCACTGATAGCATCGTGTGCCCTTTTGGAATGTACTCACAATATTTTTTATCTTTAACCTTCTCTCCTAAATACAAACTGTCTATACTTACTTTACATCTATTCAATTCGACCATATAAAAAATATTTTCCTTAACCAAAACAATATAAATAACATCAAAGCATTGTTCTGTATTCTTTAAATTCCAATGACATTTACTATTTAACCAAAATACTCAACACTCTTTTAACCACATTTAAGTTTTTACATTTAATATACATGACTCGTTTTTTCTCCACAAAAAGGTTTCTATTTTTATATAATATATATATATATATATATATATATATATATATATATATATATATATATATATATATATATATATATATATATATATATATATATATATATATATTGTTGCGTTTTCTCCGGGTTCTGGATAAGTGAGACTTTTAAATTTTAACAAAACAACTTTATTTACACTCTAAATATGGATACAATAAAATGTCTAGAATGTCTCTCTCACAAAACACTTAATTTACTGGCTTTACAATTACTACTCTCAACAAGTCACTAATCTGGTACTACAGTCACTACTCTCTTAACACTTTACACTGCTTCTTCAAGTCACTACCACATTCTCTTACTGAACTGAACTCGGGCTGGCTTGCTTTCGCTTTTATATACTCGCCGTACCTTCCCCTCCTTTCTAGAGTGTTCCATTCCAGAACGTTCTAGGACCTTCTTTTACTAGAAGGTTCTGTGAATACAGATCGGTCCTGTGTGTATACAGGGGGATGTATATACAGGTGATCCAAATGTGGTCACCACTCCTATGTTACACAAGAGGTGTTTCTCGAACTATAAGATCTATCTGCGTATACAGGGTGTAAGGGTTCTCTGCGTATACAGGGTGTATATACAGGGTATTCAGAATGTGCAGACCTCAGTTATCCGTTCCGACGGGGTAAAAGTTGGTAACTTCGTTATTTCTGGTCCTAGAGGGTTGAGACTTCGCCTGAGGGGGGTCACCACAGGCACCCCCAGGGGGGGTGGGGAGGCGGTGTTGCCAGATTGTGCAAAAATTCCCAGATGTTGGGGGAAATTCTGGAGATGTGGCAACACCGCACCTACGTCTATTAAAGTGCTTTGTAACACTGCCCCCCTCCTTAAGACTGTTCGTCCCGAACAGTATTTACCGGCCGCCAACTTGGTGGTTCGTTGCCCCGATAGGGACTCAACCTCTCTATGTGAACAACTTTGGGTTTAGTTCTTGGAGACAGCTGGATTCTGTAGACTAGGTCGTTGATTTTCTTAGTCACCAAGTATGGCCCTTCCCATGGTTTCTGAAGTTTGGGACTGAGGCCCTTTCTCCTTGTTGGTTGGTACAGCCACACTGCATCACCTTCCTTGAATGTATGGGGTGTTGCTCTGCGGTCCAAGCGCATCTTCATCCGGTCACTGCTTAAGAGGAGCCTGTCTCTGACACATCTGTGTATAGTGCGCAGTTTTCCTTCTAGGTCGGCGACATACTCAGGTAACGTAGCTAGGTCCGCTATGTCCTCGTTCGGTGGTGGTCTCGTCATGTCGATTGGTAACCGCATCTCTCTGCCGATCAACATCATGGATGGAGTGTAGCCGGTAGATTCATGCTGAGAGCTTCTGTAAGCTAGGAGGAACAGAGGTATCAGCTTGTCCCAGGTTCTCTGATTCTCGTCGACAAACATAGCAAGATACTGATTGATGGTCCTGTTATGCCGTTCTACCATGCCGTCTGATTGAGGGTGGAGTGGCGTTGTTCTCGTTTTCTTTATGCCTAGCAAGTCCATTAGGCTCTTCCAGACCTCTGATTCGAAATTCCGGCCCTGATCGGTGTGAATCTCCAAGGGTACGCCATGCCGTGATATGACATTTTCCATCAGGGCTTCTGCTACGGTCGTTGCCTCTTGGTTGGGGATCGGCGCAACTTCAGGCCATTTCGAGAAGTAGTCCATCGCCACCATTATGTATCTGTTCCCAGACTCTGTGATGGGAAAAGGTCCTGCGATGTCTACGGCAACTCTCTCCCACGGTGTACCTGAGATGTACTGCATCATTTTTCCTCTGGATCGGGTCTTTGGTCCTTTCTTTGAAGCACATTGGTCACACCTTTTGCACCATTCTTCCACGCTTCTTCGGCAGTTTATCCAATAGAAGCGGTCTCTCACTCTGGCAAGAGTCCTGTTGACCCCAAAGTGGCCTCCACTTCTACTATTGTGTAACTCTTGAAGAACACTGCTTATGCACTCACTTGGCACAACGGTCTGGTATATACAGTCTCTACCATCGGCAGTTTCCCATTTTCGAGTGATCATGTCATTCTTTAGACACAATGAGTCCCATTGTAGCCAGTAGCCTTTAACCTCCGCCCCAAACCGGGACACATCGTGCCACTCAGGTCTTTTCCCCTTTTGTAGCCATTCTCTAATATTTTTCAAGTCTGGATCTGTCTTCTGTGCGTCTCTGATGTATTCAAGATTTACGTCTAGATCGGTGTTATTCTCCTGTCCTGCCACCAGTTGTTTGATCTGATGAGTTACTTTGTCGATCTCTTTGTTCTCTTGTCGCTCGCAAAATTTACATTCATGCACTGAACATGGTCTTCTTGACAGGCTGTCTGCATTGGCGTGACTTCTTCCTCTTCGATGTTCAATCCGGAAGTCGTAGCTCTGCAGTTTCTCTATCCATCGGGCTATCTGTCCTTCGGGATTTCTAAAGTTCAGAAGCCATTGCAGAGCAGAGTGATCTGACCTCACGCGGAATGTTCTTCCGTACAGGAAGCTGTGGAAATGTTCGATGGATCTTACAACTGCCAGCAGTTCTTTCCGGGTTACACAGTAATTTCTTTCTGCTTTTCCGAACGTTTTGCTGAAGTAGCCTATCACAACTTCTTCTCCGGCTTGGAGCTGTGAGAGTACTGCCCCAATGCCATACTGGGAAGCATCGGTGTCCAGTATAAACAGTCCTTCGTCCTGAGGATAAGCCAGCACAGGAGCAGTGAGAAGACGATGTTTGAGCTCTCTAAAAGACTCTTGGCAATCTGGTGACCAGATGAACTCGGCCTTATTTTCAGTCAGGCTATGCAGAGGTTTCGCAATGCTGCTGAAGTACTTTACAAAGCGTCGGTAGTAGCTGCAAAGTCCCAGAAAACTTCTCACCTCATGTTTGTTCTTCGGCACAGGCCAGTCTCTTACTGCCTTTATTTTCTCTGGATCAGTTTCTATCCCTTTCTCAGAAACGACATGTCCGAGGAAACTCACTTTCTTCTGGAAGAGGACGCATTTCTTGGGATTGAGTTGCAGATTGGCACCTCTCAGCCTGGAGAAAACCTGCTTCAGATTCGACAGGTGTTCATCGAAAGTCCTTCCAATCACCATGACATCGTCGAGATACACCAGGCATGTTTCCCATGTAAGTCCTCTCAGCACTAACTCCATTAGTCGCTCGAAGGTGGCAGGAGCATTACATAAGCCGAATGGCATGACCTTGAATTGGTACAACCCATTCCCGGTTGAAAAAGCAGTTTTCTCCTTATCGTCTTTATGGAGTTCTACTTGCCAGTAGCCACTTTTCAGGTCTAATGTAGAGAACCACTTTGATCCGGCCAAAGTGTTCAAAGTGTCGTCGATCCGGGGCAGGGGATAACTGTCTTTCTTGGTGACATCATTCAACTTCCTATAGTCCACGCAAAATCTCATAGTGCCGTCTTTCTTGGTGACCAAAACTACTGGGGACGACCAAGGACTATTAGACTCCTCAATCACACCATCTTCCAGCATTTCGTTAACCATCGCCTTGATTTCTGATTGCTTGGCAAAAGGCAGTCTTCTCGGCGGCTGTCTAATTGGTCTTGCGTCGCCAGTATTAATTCTGTGTTGCACTAGACTCGTACGACCTGTGATTTTATCTTGAGCGAAAATATCGGCCTCCTCCAATACGAACTTCAGGGCCATTTCCATCTCCATGTCGTTCAATTGGCCCCAAGAATTCTTGAACCGCTCTACCATTTCTACTGGCAGTCTTCTGTCTAATGCCGTGGGTGTCACCTTTCTTGACAACGTCACTCGGTCAATGGGCTCGCAAGTGGCGATAACCTCACCTTTCTTCAATGTGACCCTGTTAGTTTGCACGTTAGCCACTCTTATGGGTATTGTCCTCTTCGGGTCTACTAAGCATCGTGCGACGAGGGCACCATCATGTCTATCTTTTAGGGGCTCCGCTATGAGAGCAGACATACCATCAAGTTTCTTCTCTAGTCTGGCTCTGACAATCTTCTCACTGTTACCAGGAATCCGTGTATCCTCGTCGACAATAAGTCTCACCCTGGGATTAGCTTCGCCTGCTGTTGGAGATAAATACAACTCTTCGTTACCGATTTTCAAGATCTTATTCTGGAAGTCTACTGACAGGGCATCGAAATCTTCCATTAAATCCAGGCCCAGAATAAATTCGTCGACGATTTCTGCGACGACAGCCCTTACCTGTAGCTCAGTACTGCCCAGCCTAATGAAAACAGTGGCCTCTCCATGCACAGGTATCCTATCTCCTTTTGCCGTCTCCAACACAGGCTGTTTGTTGGTCGTGAGTGCCGACCTGTTTGGTAACATGTCTGGACGTACAACGGATCTAGTAGCACCAGTATCGATGGTGAAACTGCATTGTCTTCCGTCTATGCTGCCAGGTATAACGAGGCTCTCGCGGTAGCGTCGGATAGTGGAGACCCTGACCTTGAGGCCTTGGGTCTCGCATGCCACGTGTCGCCCACCTACACTGGCGTCAGGTCGTTTTCCCTGATGGCGCTCCCTGTTGGTATATTCTTGTCTTCTGCGAGCCACCTGTTGGGTTTGTAAGCACTGCCTACTTATGTGTCCTTTCCTACCACACTTGTAGCATTCTATGTCTGACCAATCTGCTTTCGTCCTACGTGCTCCAACCGTTGCAGTGAGCTTGCTTATGGCTTCCTTCATCAACTTGATTTCTCGCCTTAGTTCCTCTGTCGTGTCTGCATGGTCCTCTATCTCCTTCACTTCGCGCAGCCTGTTTCGGCGAGGTTGAGATGCATTCTTGGCTGCTTCAAATTCCAAACCATAAATGACGCAGTCTGTAAGTGTTTTAAACCTTCCGAGCCTCAAAGATTGTTGCATCTCGTTGTCAAGTACCCCATCGATGAAGGTCTGGACGGTTATCTGGTTGACAAATTCTTCTGGGGCTTGGGGATATGCCAGTCGCACAAGTTTCTCCACTTCGGCACTAAATTCTTGCAGCGTCTCATTTGGCTTCTGGATCCTTGACTTTAGTTGTGTCTGGTAGACCTGGCTCATGTACTTGTTACCATATCTCAAGTCTAGGGCCTGTATCACTGTTAAGTAGTTTTGCTGTTTCGACTCCGGGATGTTCTGGAGGATTTCTAGGGCTTTACCTCGAAGCGAGAGAATCAGAGCAGTTGCTGCCTGTTGTTCGCTCCACCCATTGCTGAGAGCTGCCGCCTCAAACTGCCTCCTGTACATGGGCCACGATGTTTCTCCGTCAAAGGTCGGCGGCTTCAAGGTTCCATGAGGCTGCTGCACGGCTGGTACATCCGCCTCCGGGCGATTTTGAACTGGGGCCATTCCAGTAACTCCTCTTGGTTCAGTTCTATCAGTCTGGACGATCAACTGTTCAGTCAGTTCTTTATGTGTGCATTCTGTTCCTTTCATGATCATCTTCATTTGTTCTTTCAACCCTTCTACTTCTTCCCATCGTTTATTCAAATCCTCTGTTACATTTTCTACTTTCTTGTCCACATTTTCTACTTTCTTGTCCACATTTTCTACTTTCTTGTCCACGTTTTCTATCTGTTCGTTGATCTGTTCAATTTCTTCTTTTACATCGACTCTTATATTGTGGAACATACTTCGGAGCTCTTCTTTATCTTCTTGTCGCCTCTGTTCGTCTTCTTCGCGTTGCCTCTTGAGGTCTTCTTTATCTTCTTGCCGCCGTCGTTCGTCTTCTTCGCGCCGTCTTCTTTCTTCTTCTTGTCGTCGTTGTTCGCCTTCTTCGCGTTGCCTCTTGAGGTCTTCTTTATCTTCTTGCCGCCGTCGTTCGTCTTCTTCGCGCCGTCTTCTTTCTTCTTCTTGTCGTCGTTGTTCGTCTTCTTCGCGTTGCTTTTTCAGTAAGTCCATCAACTCTTTGATTTCAGCCATCTTGTCGTAGTCAGTCGATCTGGTGTTTACCATTTACAGCTAGCTTGCTTGTTCACTTCTTCACTCACTTATCCCACTTCTGACACCAAATTGTTGCGTTTTCTCCGGGTTCTGGATAAGTGAGACTTTTAAATTTTAACAAAACAACTTTATTTACACTCTAAATATGGATACAATAAAATGTCTAGAATGTCTCTCTCACAAAACACTTAATTTACTGGCTTTACAATTACTACTCTCAACAAAAGTCACTAATCTGGTACTACAGTCACTACTCTCTTAACACTTTACACTGCTTCTTCAAGTCACTACCACATTCTCTTACTGAACTGAACTAACTCGGGCTGGCTTGCTTTCGCTTTTATATACTCGCCGTACCTTCCCCTCCTTTCTAGAGTGTTCCATTCCAGAACGTTCTAGGACCTTCTTTTACTAGAAGGTTCTGTGAATACAGATCGGTCCTGTGTGTATACAGGGGGATGTATATACAGGTGATCCAAATGTGGTCACCACTCCTATGTTACACAAGAGGTGTTTCTCGAACTATAAGATCTATCTGCGTATACAGGGTGTAAGGGTTCTCTGCGTATACAGGGTGTATATACAGGGTGTTCAGAATGTGCAGACCTCAGTTATCCGTTCCGACGGGGTAAAAGTTGGTAACTTCGTTATTTCTGGTCCTAGAGGGTTGAAACTTCGCCTGAGGGGGGTCACCACAGGCACCCCCAGGGGGGGGGTGGGGTGGGGAGGCGGTGTTGCCAGATTGTGCAAAAATTCCCAGATGTTGGGGAAATTCTGGAGATGTGGCAACACCGCACCTACGTCTATTAAAGTGCTTTGTAACAATATATACAAAAATATTTTTGAAAACGCTATATTTTTTAAGTATTAGAGTAACTGGAACGAGTCTTTACATGTGGCTAGAAATAGTGTCAGTAAAGCTATGTTGTGAATTGCAAGTAATTTAGTTAACTATATTTTTTTCCAAATTAAAAATAAAATCTGAAGAACATGCGTTGAAACGACCAATGCCTGACAGAGTAGTGAACTGTCACGCGTAGGTCGATTCATAGAAGTTGTATAAAGCACGAAACAAAATAAATAACAGGCAGAAAACATACCACCTGAACCAACAATCGTAAAATCTCGGACACAATTATCGCAAATGACAGACGACATGAAATTAAAAATTTGCCAAGTACCCAATTGTTAGCTAACTGGATTGAATCAATTTTTTAAATACACTATATTTGTAACTCGACGAACGGCCCCAAATATAGCTTTAGACTGAGAGTGTAGCATAATATACAGGAAATGTAAACAACATCAAGTCAAGTTTCTATAAAAAAGCTTTTACTATAGTTTTCTTAATCTTTAAACTTAAAAATAAGACGTCATATAAGACCGAAACAGTCGTGGAATGTCTATCAATGGCAATTCTATTAACTCTGTAATTAATTGTTACATATACTTTTAGTATAATATCCTGGGCATGAAACCGATCTGAAGTATAATGTAAACAGAACGTTGATAACGTATGCTTAAATAGCTCAGGGGCGCCGTGTTTGTCTTCTACACATAATGTATGATTTTTTTGTTTGTTATATTTCTTGGAAAAAATTCACTAATGAGGAGATCCCGACTTTTGAATAATTTTTTTTTAAATGAGCGCGAATTAGGACCCCTATAACCCATATCCAGGGTCAATTTCAATGTATATATATATATATATATATATATATATATATATATATATATATATATATATATATATATATATATATATATGCCTGTGTGTGTACGTATCAAACCGATAACTCAAAAAATAAAAGGACGATTTTGATAAAATTTGGTGTGTACTGTTCCATCACAAGTGGCTTGGATATGTTCGTTAGCCAGGAAGATTGGCCTATGTTTCCCGGAAAATTTTCTTTCGGAAAAAAAATTATATCTCCAGAACTAATAAAGCTATGGTAATAGAATTTGGTACACAAGTTTACGGCATTAAAAGGAAACTATTTGCCAAAATTTAGATTTCTATGTTACAGGAAAAAAGTTATAGAAAATATTTGGTGCCAGATCATTTCTATGAAAATTCATTACCATAACGCATTTGCTGCGTCCAGAATTTTAATGTTATTTTGACATTTGGAGAGACAAGAGTGCACAGATTTCATACGTTTTGAATAAGATCTCATTTTTGTTTAAAACGCCGGAATAACTTTTGTCACCTTTGATTCTGAAATTACTAACTGAAATTGCTAATGGAGAGGTATCGATGTTAAGACTTTGCAAAAATGTTTTCAAATGAGCGCTAATTTGCGCCCCCGAGGATCCAATATATGTATAAATATATATATATATATATATATATATATATATATATATATATATATATATATATATATATATATATATATATATATATATTTGTGTGTGTGTATCCAACCGATAATTCAAAAAGTTATTAACCGAATTAAATGAAACTCGGCAAGAGTCTTTCTTTTATTAATAGCTTGGATGATGAAGGTTACCCAGCCCTATGGGACTAGTTAAAAAAAAGATTTTCCGAGCAAGAATTGTATCTCAAAAAACAACAAAGTTAGTTTAATGAAATTTGTGTGATATATTTCTCCCGTAAATACCTTACTACATATCAAAATTCAACATTCTAAGTTTATAGAAAATTGAATTTGAAGCATTTAATGAAAATTCACTACCATAATGCACTTGCTGCATATCGAAATTTTATCTCTACCAAGCAACTTATATATGCAAACAACAAGAACTAATGGAACACGAAAAATAAACTAAAAACCAGCTTTACTTCCTTAAGTTTTAGGATATAGTTTATGAAATTATAAAATTATAGTCTTAATTAATTCCGTGCAAACTCACAATCTACGCCAGGAAAACTTTCAAGTAGATAATTTCGTGTAGCGAAGTGACTCATTAGAGCCCCATCTCCGCATATTTAACTGTTCGTTATGAAACATTAATAAAAATAAAACATCATCCTCTGGGATGCACACTCTACAATAGAAACTCACGATGATGGCATAGTTGTCCCAAAGGCAATCAGAACACAACAATACACTTTTAATATTTCAGCTAAAATAGAAAAAGTCTGCTTTGACTTTGTGCTCTATCTGACAGACAAATATGCAAATATACAGGATCGTTCAAAAGAAATTGTTCACAGAGTATCCATAGATTCCTGCCATCAAATATTACAATCTAACCATTGACATGAAGAACCTTGGTGGTTCAGGGGTAAGAACGTGTGCCTCTGAACCGAAGGGTACTGGGTTCGATCCCAGGGTACTCCTTTCACTTTTTCAGTACAAACTGTAAAATTAACATCAACCGAGGTTCTGGCATTGTATTTGAGCAAGTTGAATGTCTGCACGTTCCACCCTTCGTAGGGGGCGTAAAGCCGTCGGTATCGTGTCCATGCGATGTTGGGCACGTTAAAGATCCCTACCCTCCTTACAGAAAGGCAGGGGTTCGGCAAAATTTCCAAGATAGTGAGGTGAAACTGCTCCCTGACGTCGGTGATTGGCCATAGTCGCGGTAATAGGCCGACGTTAAAGAAACAAAACACACACACACACAACCATTGACGTGTTAAAACAAGGTACTGAATAAACTGATCAAAGAGTGTTGTATATAGAAAAAAAATCCGGACGCAGCAATTGAGTTATGGTAGCGAATTTTCATTAAATGCTTCAAATTTGTATAACTCAATTTTCTATAAACCTAAAAACTTGACTTTTGGTGGAGTATAGCATTTACGAGAGCAACATACCAACCAAACTTTATCAAAATAACTTAGTAAGTACACTTGGAGAACACCCAAATCACCACAATGCATATTTCAGAGACCTTACGATCGTTTCGTTGACAATGTCGACATCTTCAGAAGAAGAAAATTCTCTGAATCAGAATTTCCTTCCTCTGAAGATGTTGACATTGTCAACAGAACGATCGTAAGATCTCTGAAATATGTATTGTGGTGATTTGGGTGCTCTCCAAGCGTACTTATTAGTGCTCATCACAGGTTCCAGTTTTCACATAGTGAACTTGGTTATTTTTTTGAGATACAATTTTTTTTTTCGGAATCATATTTTTTTTTAAGAAAAACTGGTCTGATAGCGGTGGTTAACGAACTCGTCCAAGCCATCAATGAAATAAAGATTCTTGCCGAGTTTCATCATAATCGGTTAACAACTTTTTTAGTTATCGTGTGTACACATATACATATATACATATACAGGCTGCCCAAGGGTCCGGTATAAAATTAATATACCCTTAACCTTTAACTTTTGGGGAAAACACTCGGACACGTCAAGCTAGTTTTATATATGCACACATTTTGATGTTATTCGTCTGTTTTTTTATAGACATTTGTCAAATATATGACGACATCAATATTTTTTTAATTGAAAACATACAACTTGTGGTACATCCCTTTAAAGCTAATATCTCGTACAGTATGCTCATAAATGTTGGCGCGATTCTGTCAAGCTATTTCAAAATGGCGACTGTTAAAAGTTTAAAAAAAATCCCTATTTAAATAAGCGGAAATGATAAATGATTGATGCGTTTTTTACCTTCCCAGGCAAGAGAGTTTCATTGTTTCACGTTCTGTCATTTTGTGACATTGTAACTTAACAATACATAGTTATGGTTTATTTGTTATTTATTTTGTCAAAAAAATAAAAATGTAACGAAGCAAAAAAAAACAACAAAAAGGCTGTTCAACGTGGCAAAATCTACTTAGCATTCTCCGAGACGATGGCAAAATCCGTCGACGGAATTCCGAATGGCTTCATCCGGTATGTTATGTGTCTCCAGTCTAATTTTGTTTTTCAAATCTTCAATATTATTTGGCCTAGTTTGGTGAACTTTTTCTTTTAAATATCTCCAAAAACATAGTCTAGAGGCGTTAAGTCCGGAGACCTCGGTGGCCATTTAATTGTACCACGTCCTTCAATCCAGCGACCTGGAAATATCTGATATAAATATCTTCTCACCTGACACCAAAATGCGGAAGAGCATCATCTTGCTGAAACCAAATTGTTTCATTAGGTATATCTGGATCTACTTCGTTGGGAAAAATTACAGCTAGAGCAGGCATCAACTCGAAGGTTGAGAAATCCAGGTACCGTTCAGGTGTGAGGTTTCCTGCAAAAAAGAATGGCCCTAAAATTCGGTTATTAATGATACCTGCCCATACATTTACTTTCTGGGGCCTCTGAGTATGCGCTTCAAATATCCATCGTGGATTTTCTTGACTCCAGAAACGACAATTATGTCTGTTGACCACCCTGTTTAAAAAGAAAGTAGCTTCATTAGAAAATAATATGTTCTGTGGAAACCTATTATTCTCGTCACACCGTCTCATCATTTCCTCGCAAAATTGCAAACGCCTGTCATAGTCATCTTCTAAAAGCTCTTGGACAAGTTATACTTTATAAGGGTGGTATTTTTCTGCTTTCAAAAATCTTCTAATAGTACTTTTAGATGTATCATGATTTTGAGCCAATGAAACTGTTGAAACAAGCAGATTATACTGCAAACATAATCCAATATCTAATTTTTCATCGTCGCGTAAAACACGTGGCCGTCCATTCCTAGGCAAGTCCTTTACTGTGCCATGTTCATCAAATTTGTGGAATATTTTACTAACAGTGCCCTGTGAAATTTGTTTTTCCGGATATTTAGCATTTAATAAAGTGCACACTTCACTTTAACTTATTATTTTATCTCCACATTCTAAAAATATCAAGACTTAGATACGCTGCCTTTTCGAAAAAAACATTTTTATATAGAAAATTGTAAAATAATATATTCGAACAACTTAAATCCGCTTATTTAAATAGGGATTTTTTAAAAACTTTTAACAGTCGCCATTTTGAAATAGCTTGACAGAATCGCGCCATTGTATATTGTGTGAAGTTGTATATTTCCATTAAAAAAAATATCGATGTTGTCATATCTTTGAAAAAATGTCTATAAAAAAACAAACGAATAACGTCAACATGTGAGCATATATAAAACTAAAGTGACGTGTCCGAGCGTCTTCCCCAAAGGTTAAAGGTTAAGGGTATATTAATTTTATTCCGGACTTCTGGGCAGCCCTCTATATAAACATATAAAAATTTATCCTCTATATATATATATATATATATATATATATATATATATATATATATATATATATATATATATATATATATATATATATATAATTGAAACTGATTATGGATATGGGTTCTAGGGAGCCGCGCTCAGTTAAAAAAATGTTTTCTGAATTTAAAAGGTCAGGATCTCCTCGTTAAGGATTTTTTTAAAGAAAATTCACTAAAACAAGCACTTGTGAAGCGACGGGAAAAGTCTACGACAACCAGAGATGCTATTCAAATTGAATTAAGTTTTAAAACTTTCATATCCTCTTTATGAAATTATTTTGTTGTACAAAAACTAAAAAATTCATCGGAACAACAGCAATCTGATTAGATAACGGTAAAGTGAAATGAGACTAAAAAAATTGATAAAAAGTAAAGTCACTAACTAGGATTATAACTCGTCATGTAGGATTCCATTATCGGATGTACAGGATTTAGCCCACTTAGCTACGCTCGCCATGTATGTACTAGCAGGTATATCCCATAGTACACGTTAATTGTCTAACGTCTTTAGTATTTACACAAAACAATTTCGATTTACAATGGATTATTTGCTCATATTTTAACTAAATCAAGGAAAATAACGACTCAGACACATAAGTAGGAGCCTCTTAGTCATTTCTTGTCGTATTTTTCACCCACATTCGTACTCCTACCATAATTATCGATTTTGACGTTTTAACTTTCCTGAATCAGAACCTCGGTGTTTCAGGGGTAAGAACGTTTGCCTCTGAACCCGGGTTCGATCCCAGGGTACTCCTTTCACTTTTTCGGTACAGACTGTAACATTAACATCAACCGAGGTTCTGGCATTGTATTTAAGCAAGTTGAATGTGTACACGTTCCGCCCTTCGGAGGAGGCGTAAAGCCGTCGGTCCCGTGTCCATGCGATGTTGGGAACGTTAAAGATCCCTACCCTCCTTACAGAAAGGCAGGGGTTTGGCAAAATTTCCAGGATAGTGAGGTGAAACTACTCCCTGGCGTTGGTGATTGGCCATAGTCGCGTAAATAGGCCGAGGTTAAAGAAACAAAACACACAACACACAACTTTCTTGAATCAGATTTAATAAACTTAATTTACCTCTTACTTTTTGATCTTTTAACATAGAGATCTTAATTTTGGTTCGTGGGATACTCTTTATGGCAGAAACTAACGCACCAAATTTGATTGCCCTTACTATGTTATTTCCGGAGATATAATTTTTGTTTCGAAAAGAAACACAAAATTTTCCGGGGAAACCTGAGCCGCTTTTCCTCACTAACGAACTTATCCAAGCCACTTGCAAAAGGAAGGTATATATATATATATATATATATATATATATATATATATATATATATATATATATATATATATATATATATATATATATATATATATATATATCTATATATATATATAAACTAACCCTGAATATAGGCTCTAGGGGGCCTAGTTCTTTCTCATTTAAATAAACTTTTTCAAAATTCAAAAGTCGTGATTTCCTCAGAGGTGAATTTTTTTAAAGAAAAATCATTAAAAGCTAAAAAATCAGGAAATAACGAAGCAGCTTCAGCGACATTCATCAAGTGACACTAAAGTTCAAAGTCATTACAACGACATCAAGTAACCAAAAAAATATGGCATTATGAAAACAGATAAGGACGAAAGTATATTAGATACAAAAGTAATATCATCTGTAAAAAAACGCTCAATAAATTGTTCTAGGCACATAATTTCGAAAGGAAATTTCGTCTGAATCGCAAGCACTTAAAAAAACATCAAAAGTTCATCAAGTGTTGGAAAACAAGCGGGCAGCATAACGCAGATATTTTCAAGGAAGGAAAATTCAATATTTCGTCATATTTGTCAGACCTTCATCTCTGAAATTGCACAGAAGCTGGGAGCAGCTC
The DNA here is from genome assembly GCA_964006375.1 of Tillus elongatus. Taxonomy (NCBI): domain Eukaryota; kingdom Metazoa; phylum Arthropoda; class Insecta; order Coleoptera; family Cleridae; genus Tillus; species Tillus elongatus. Next base: position 10,172,719 of record OZ023267.1, read on the forward strand.
ATTAAGCTAATGACGTGTGCTCACAGTCGCCTTTGATATATTTTGTATAAGTTGATGTCCGCCAAGCAAATGATTTGATTCCGTAATGCAGATACCTGCTCTATCGACTCGAGCGATCTACTTCTAGAAGGAGCTTGCCTTCAATATTATCAGATCCTCAAACTCCCCTGACTTGACACGCTACATTTGTGCCTCGTCTAATTTTAAAATCTCTCTCTCTGTTTTCAAATCCACTAGAAACACCTCAGTCGGATAAAATAATTAACGTTTACTTTACCTAGAAACAATCCGTTGGATTTTCATATTAGTTTCCTAATTTATAAATAGAAGTTCGGGACGCAGCAAGTGCGTTATAGTAGTGAATTTTCATAAAAAACGTACACTATTAATAAGGTATATTATTAAAATTAATTATTTAAATTTAAGTGTATTTTGGAGATTGGTTTTAGAGGTTCCAGTAAGCGATTACTTGAAGAAATCTCTATTTTATGGGGCGCTAGAAAATTAAAATTTGGCACATATATGTAAATACTCCAAGTCGCTTGAAACATTGTGTTACAAATTTCATTAGTTACAAAAGTTTTCCAGAAAAAAACTTATTATTTACAAACAGAATGTGCGTGCCAAATTATCAATATGGCAGATATTTTTCCTCATTAATTTATTAGATGGTTTTGTTTTAGTCAACCCAATCGAACTAGTTTTTGCAAACAAAACAACGAAAAAAAAATTGTACATAGGTTTAACTATGGCTCAAGATTGAAGATTATAGCTTAATGGGAAATTGAGTTATTGGATTTGAAATTTTTTAGGATTCTTTGCACCCAGACCATGACCATTACAAAATCAGTTCAGCAACAGGAAAACATATGGATCAACCGAGACCTAGTATAGAAAGTCAGTAATTACAGGTACCCGAGAACAACTGTCAATGAAAATAATGAGTACACTGAAGAAATTAAATCAAGAATTGGACAAGCCAGAACCATATTTAACAGAATGAGAAGCGTGTTATGCAGTAGAGATCTTAACTTACAACTTAGAGTCAGAATATTGAGATGCTACGTTTTCTCGGTGTTGCTGTATGGGATGGAATCATGGACGTTAAAGAAAGATATAAGTGATCGACTGGAGGCATTTGAGATGTGGTCATATAAAAGGATCTTGAGGATAAGTTGGGTAGACATGGTAACAAATGAGCAGGTACTGGGAAGAATGAGAAAAGAAAAAGAAATATTGAACACATTTAAAATAAGGAAGCTGCAATATCTGGGCCACGTGATGAGAGGAGAGAAATATGTATTGTTGCAGAAAGATACGGTGAAAGAGAAGTAGAGTAAGAAGGCGCATTTCCTAGCTAAATAACCTGAGAAAATGGTACAACTGTAGTTCCGTTGAGTTGTTCAGAGCTGCAGCATCAAAAGTGAGAATAGCCATGATGATAGCCAACCTTCTAAGAGGAGAACTATGAAGAAGAAGAAGAAGAAGAAGAAGAAGAAGCACCCAGACCCTCTTCATTGGTTACTAACTGTTGCTGTATACATACTTTTTAAATGATAAAATATTGTAGCTCTCTATGTGAGGCAACCTCAAATTCATTTTAGAAAAAATATTTTAACCAAATGAAAGGAGGTAACAATTTAAACCTAAATCGAAAATCTTGGTTCGCGGCTTCGTCACGGGAGTTCTACTCCCCCTCCTACATGCCTACAACCACCCTCAATGCACAAACAAAAACAATATAAACAAGTTAACAACCCCCAAGAAAGTTGAAGGACCTGCGGTGAATAAGTATTCTGGGCGAAGTGAACAGGATTTTAAGGCATTACAGCTGCAAAATGGGTAAAAACTAGCTTTTAAAGGTCCACCTAAGCTGGTTTTTTTGAACTTTCCGCTCACACTTTCTTTTTATCTTCTTCCCTGCCCAGCACCCCTATTCACTCCTGATCCTGTAACTCTCTTAGGGATTTGCAAGAAATTTTTCTTGTGGTATGTGCATCCAGAAATGGTTTTCAGCATTTTATTTCAACAACACACCACGAGGCTTACAGCCCAAATACTATCGTACGGTGGGTGTTGACAAGGAGGAAAGAGGCAACTTGTTAATTCTGGACTTGAAGGTTTGGAGGTTCGAGGGAGAATGAAAAACATGTGCCGGCAAGGAATTCCACAACCTGGAAGTCCTCGGGACAAAAGAGCGGGCATAACAAGAAGTTCTGCGTCTGGTGACCTGGACAGTAAAAGGGTGCATTCGTTCTGTTTCCCTGGTAGATCTGTTGGGGTCAGCAGATGGAGGAACTATGGAAGAAAGCTCCTCTGGGCAATGCCCGTGCAGATATCTATAAAATAGAGAGAGGTCACCAACGGCACGTCGGTGGACAAGGGATGGCAGCCTTTGGGTGAGGGTAGGGTCACCGATGAGACGTATATCTCTCTTCTGAATGAACTCCAGGATAACGAGTGTAGAAGCGGCAGCAGCACCCCAGATGTGGGAGCAGTATTCGAGGTTTGGTCTTATTTGTGAAGTGTATAAAGTATAGAAATTAGCTGGTGAAAAGTATTTGCGAGCCCGGAAGAGGAAACCTAATTTCTTAGCAGCCGCTTCTGCAATTGATGTGACATGTTGGTGCCAATTGAGATTTCGATCCACAGAGATGCCAACAAGTGAAAAGGACTCATTACTTTGAATAAATTGGTTTTTTATTGCGATGGGTCTAGGGCTGGTGTATCTCTTATGAGAAAGACAACAAGACTGTGATTTGGTAGGGTTGAATTGTACAAGATTTCCACGGAGACAGAACCCTCCATGAGTCTGCGATCCTCATCTAATTGGGCTAAAGAGACAGGCTTAAAATATTGTATATTTGAGTGGAGGGTGCTGTCGTCTGTGTAACTGTGAACTGGGTTGGATATGCTAGAGAGGAGGTCATTGATGTGGAGGAGAAACAAAGTAGGGGCTAAAGCTAAACCTTGAGGAACTCCTGCATTAATTGGATACAGTTTAAAGGAATGGCCATCTACGACAACAGAAATGCTCTGGTTGGAGAGGAAATTTGCTGTCCACGTACAGAGTTTTGGTGGTAGTTCATAGGCCGGAAGTTTATTAAGCAGCGCTGCATGTTTATAAAAACTTTTTTTGAAAAGTCGCCCATGTGCTAAACTGCAAATTACCGAAAACTTAATTTTTATTGCTAAAATGAATCTACCTGCCAAATTATAAACGTGGCAGGTACTTTTCCTTATTAATCGCTTGGATTATCCATTATAGCCAACTCAATCAAACCAATTTCTGCAAACCAAATAACAAAAAAGGTTTTTTGAAAGAATTATGTAGTTATTTTTCAAACCTAGTACCCACCTTGCCTTCTTTAGGTTTGCTTCATAGTGAAACTCATGTTTTACTATGAACCAAAACTCAAGATTCTAGTTTAATCGGAAAGTGAGTTGTCACTATTTGAAATATTTTTAAAAAACGCTACTTGCTGCCTCCAGACTTTTTTAAATTTTGCCCCATCTGAAAAAACAATTCTTTATTGGGTCGTTACTCTCAAGCAGTTACAAAATGTTACATGATTTTAAAAATCATGTCCGTACTATCCCGATGCAGAGAAATATGATAAGGATAAACACTGTAGGAGTGTAGGATACTCAGTAGACATTTTAACACATTCCCGAATCAGTGGAGCGTGTCTGAAACCAATGTGCGGTTTTAAAGAAACTTCACCGAAAACGTCAACGGCACTTCATTGGTTTCTATTTGTCTTTGAGCTCTGTTACTGGCACGAAGGTTCCCGGTATTCCGGCCTTGGTCTTTTAATCGCTTAAATGTAACAGTAATAGTAATAGTAATATTTATTGTTACTAATTTTACAGCACATCATTTGACAAATAAGTTGTATACTTGTTCTTGCCCAAGATGTAATTTTGACGGAACACCTTCAAAAATTAATACCAAAACCTCAATAGTAACATTAATGTGAATTTTGACGTACCAAATTACTAGGTGTTATTTTTCTATTGACCGACTCCATCCAGAATTTCAGCCATTGCCTCCACTTGTACCCAAAAAGAAACCATTTATGAGTATGATTTGCATTAAACCATTATATTTATTGCAATATTTAACCAAATAAACATAAATACACACTAGGAATTTACAACCCGCTAAATGTCATATGAGACTTTGAAATGCCAGAAAACTTTGTAGTCCACAGTTGCGCAGATTGTCGGTAATTTCTTCTACAGTAGCACTTCTAGTGCACTTTAAATAAATAACAACGAAACCAGCTATTGTTATTCCGTTACCTACATCTTTTAAAATACAGGTAACTCTGTCGCGAAAGATGTTTATTTCGTATGGTTTTGTTAATGTCCCCAAAAAGAGTTTTTTGCCATACTTCTCTTCACTTACGGTTTATTAATACAAAACCTATGAAAATTCACTACCCCAACACATTTGCAGCGTACCGATTGTTTAGTTAATTTTCATTACTAATAGAGGGGTATCGATGGTGAGATTGTTGGAAAATTTCTGTAAATGAGCGCGAATTAGGGCCCCTAGAACTCGAATCCAAGGTCAGTTAAAAGGTATATATATATATATATATATATATATATATATATATATATATATATATATATATATATATATATATATATATATATATATATATATATATATATATATATATAATTGCATACATAGACTTGACTATATTTTAGATAAAAATAAATAGCTGAGAGTATGTAATCCATGTTGTTGGCAGCCTTTGGGTGAGGGTAGGGTCACCGATGAGACGTTTAATTCTCTTCTGACTGGATTCCGGGACAGCGAGAGTAGAAGCGGCAGCGGCAGATGTGGGAGCAGTATTCGAGGTTTGGTCTTATTTGTGAAGTATATAAGGTATAGAGATTAGCTGGTGAAAAGTATTTGCGAGCCCAGAAGAGGAAGCCTAATTTCTTAGTAGCCGCTTCTCCAATTGATGTGACATGTTGGTGGCAATTGAAATTTAGATCCACATAAATTCCAAAAAGTGAAAAGGGCTCATCACTTTGAATAACTTGGTTGTTCATTGTGATGGGTCTAGGGCTGGTGTATCTCTTATGAGATAAAAAGCAAGACTGAGATTTGGTGGAGTTGAATTGTACACGATTTCTACTTTCCCCAGACTAATATTTTTTTGGAGATCTACAAAGACAGAACTCTCCAAGAATCTGCGTTCCTCATCTAATTGGGCTAAAGAGAGAGGCTTGGAATATTGTATATTTGAATAGGGGATGCTGTCATCCGCGTAACTGTGAACTGCGTTGGATGTGCTAGAGAGGAGGTCATTGATGTGACGAATAAACAAACTAGGTGCTCAAGCTGAAGCTTAAGGGACTCCTGCATTAATTGGATACAGTTTAGAGGAATGGCCATCCACGACAATAAAATGGTACGGTTGGAGAGGAAATTTGCTGTCCAGGTACAGAGTTTTGGTGGTAGGCCATAGGCCGGATGTTTATTAAGCAGCGCTGCGTGCCAGACCTGGTCGAATGCTTTGAATATGTCTAGAGCGACAATCTGGGATTCACTGTGTAGCTCCATAGACTTTTGTCAAGAATAGGTGAAAAGGAAAGAAGGTCGGCAGTTGATCTGCGCTGACGGAATCCATACTGCCCGTCGTGGATTAGAGAGTGTTTATTCAAGAAAATTTAGTAACTCGGTGTTTATATACTTTTCCATCACTTTAGAGACGCCTGAAAGATGAGAAATCGGCCTGTAGTTGTCAGGAAGTGCTTTGGATCTTTCTTGGGGACGGGTTGTACCTGAGCAGTTTTCCAGTTACTAGGGAATATGCCTGTATTGTAAGATGTCTGAAACAGACCAGTCAGGACAGGAGCGAGTTCTGGTGCGCACTTTTTGAGAACAATTGCTGGGATCTCGTCAAGGCCAGAGGCTTTCCTGGTATTAAGAGAAGAGAGCATCTTTTGTACCTTTTTAGTTTTGAAAATGATATCATTTTATGCGCGACATTGGGGACTGTTAGCGGTTGAACATTTGAAGGTGGGTTGAGAGTAGAATTGCCGGCAAACAACGAGGCAAAAAGTTCAGCCTTGCCCAGGGCGGTAGAAACAATTTGATCCCCTGAAACAAGAGGTGGGAACGTGCTCTTGCAGAAATTATTCCCAATAGACTTAGCAAGAGTCAAGAAGGGTTTTCTGTCGTTGGAGCGTGAGATCACTTTGTTTTCATTGTCGTTATTAAACAAGTTGTTTGCCTCAGAAATAATGTGGACATATCAGAGGGGTCAGAATGAGAGAAGCAGACAGATGCCCAAGGAAATGAGGAAAAGTAATCCTGCATTTCGTCCCAGTTTGCGGAGTTGTAGTGCCAAACGATACGTGGGTGTGATGATTGTGTGACCTCTGGTTGCATTGCGCAGAAAGCAGTGACCATGCCGTGTTCTGAGTGACTAAGGGGGGCGGTGACTGATGTCTTATAGCATTCGGGTTTTGTAGTAAGAAGGAGATCCAAGGGATTGGAGCTGTGTGTTGGGATGCGAGGCAAGTAAGTAGGTTGCTGAACCATATTGAGAATTGCTGACTGCAAAGGCCTCTGCAGTTGATCCTTTGTTGATCGGTTTTTGAAGATCCTAACCATTCCTTATTATGGACATTGAAGTCACTAAAAAAAGTGACTTCGAAGGAAGGATATTCAGAAATCAGATGGTCGTTTTTTCCAGAAAGGTAGCCAAAGAGCTGGACAAAGTTGTTGTCAGAAGGTGACCGGTAAATGCAACAGATAAATTTAGTTGCAGTCCTAAGAGAGAGAAAGTTAAGCGCTATAAGTCACCGAAGCATCACCCACCACGCGCAGATGCCTGACTTTGGAGTGTTTATTTTACAGTGTTTAACTTTTTGAGATTAGATGTTTTACATACTGCGGGTCTATGTTAAAAACATGATAAACTTCCATACATCGTTCTGGTTAATTATTTCTAACAGAAAAAAAAGGATTGTCATTGTTACTTATGCTTTACTGACTTTCATGTCTTTCTGAGTTTGTCTATAAATTATCGGACATCCGTTTAGTCATCAATCTTAAATCTCCTACTTGCCCTACAAAAAGAGGAAAACCATTTAAAAGTTTATAGGATTCAACAGTAAAATATCTAATGAGAAGATGAATTAGTGTTGTATGAAAATTGCTTCAGACAACCGTCACAAAATTTTTACGATGGCGATAAAATTTACCGGATGAAATTTGCATACAAATTTTATGGGCAGTGAAAATCTAGGAGCAGATTTTATTGCCAGTGCGCCTGACTTTGCACGTTTTGCATTATTTTGTTATGATTTTATCAAATAGTAAAAGTTCAATGTATGCATCGGAAAATCGGAAAACTTTCTAGATCGTGAACAGATTTCCTGAGCTCGATATTGGCAAACAGCTGCAAAGCCAGCGGTGAGTTTCTTTATGCAACGCTCTGACATGTTGAGATATACAGACTCATCACTAAGTGTTACGAGTACTGTGAATCCAAGAACATTTTGCGAGTAGCTATGTATTATCTTGCTGCTTCGTAAGGCCTAAAACTGAAATTAATTTTTACTGTGCATTGCTATCACTATCACACCGAGAGCTAAAATGCTCTGTTTCTTTTTAAATATTTGTATAAGGTGCAGCTTAAGACACCCTATAATTAACGAATACAATTTTGTCTCGTATATTGTATAATAACAATTATATTGAGCTTTACCGTAGAAATGCATCACCTTGTATATATATATATATATATATATATATATATATATATATATATATATATATATATATATATATATATATATATATATATATATATATATATATAAACAGACAAAAACTGAAAGTAAACCCGGATATGGATTCTAGGGGGCCTAGTTTGCGTTCATTTGAAGATATCTTTCTAAAATTGAAAAGTCGCGGTCTCCTCATTACGGATTTTCTTCTACAAAAAGTTAGCTACAAATTATAGACCGTTAAACCATAAACTTAACTTAACCCGTAGCCAAAGCATTAACTTAACTAAACCCACAGCCAAAGCATAAGAAAAAGGGTCTATTTGAAATGAGTTTTCTGTAAATGTTTTAGACAATCAAGGACAATGACGATTGAAGCTGAAACTTAAGAGTTTGCAGAACACTCTTGCTGCGACATTTTCTTTCCATAGCTCGTATTTGTTTCAGGTTCTTTGCCTAAATGTTGCAAATTTTGAGGTTTCAAATCGCGATTTTGGCGTTTTGACAAAAAATTCAATTTTTTTTTCTTTAAATGCCTATAACTTTTTTCCCTTTTAACTTGAGACCTAATTTTTGGTAAGTTACTATTTGTAATACAAATATGAGTACCAAATTTGGTTGCCTTTACTTTGTTATCTCCGGAGAATCTTCCGAAAAAAAATATTTTCCGGGAAAACCGAGGCCGATTTTCCTGGATAACGAACTTATCCAAGCCACTTGCAAATGGCAGGTGCTTAGCAAATTTGATCAAAATTGGCCCATTATTTTTTATTTATCGCTGTGAAACATATATATATATATATATATATATATATATATATATATATATATATATATATATATATATATATATATTGTGTTGAAATTTATGATATTTAGCAATATCAAACATAAATTATTAGCTGCTTTACGCAAATCTTCAAACTAAAAACTTAAAACTAAGTACTTACGAGTAAACTAGAATATCACTTATCACTAATCAAAATACTAAAAGTTTATGAACGATAATTGTCAAAACACTAACACTGACACTAAATGTCAATACTGTGGAAAATCTGGTAGCAACTTAAGTGGATATCGAGGGTGGTATTGTGCAGAATACTGATCCCAGTCAAAACGGTTTGTGTAGAATATTGGAGAGCATTGCCAATGAATTCTTGAAATCAATCTGAAATGCAGAAATCAGCATTATTATTTAAGGATATAATAAATTTATCTGCTTTTAAATTTAGGAAAGTAAAAGGGAAATTGAATAATCATTAAATTCATCAATAAAAAAAATAAACGTAAAAATTACGATTTGAAGGCTATTGTTTAGAGAAAATATTAGTTGGTCGCTGCAAAAGTTGGTAATAGAATTACATAAATCGTTAATACTAATACACTATTTTATATTGTTACGCCTCATGTAGATTTGTTTAATTTACATTAGAACTGGCACAACAGAGGCAGTATGCTAAAGTTAAAAATATCCAATGGCTGCTTCGTCGTGAGGATTTTCCTTCCACCTCGCGTGCATACAACCACCCTCGCTGCATAAACCACAAGAAAAATTTCTTGCTCCTACCCGCCAAGGAAGATACGGTACCTGGGGGGATAGGGGTGCTGTGCGGAGTAGGTAGGGTTTAAGGGGTATATGGCTTCAAGATGTGAAAAAGACAGCTTTCATATTTCCTTTTTACTACCTACCCCGACCGGCACTCCTACTCACTCCAAGTCCCGTAACTTCCTTGGGGGGTGTAAACAAAAAATTTTTCTTGGTGTTTGTGGATCCAGGGGGGGGGTCTAGGCAAGTTTCTAACAACAGTTTTTTTGAAAAGCGTTCGGGAGTTAACTGAAAATTAACCGAAAATTCGCTACCACAACGCACTTACTGCGTCCAGATTTTTTTCTTACAAGCGCATCATATTTCGATAAAAAATGCAAAAATGCATTCACGTATTTGTTCTACGAAAATTAGCTAAAAAATTATAGACCGTTAAACCATAAACTTCACTAAACCTACAGCGAAAGCATGAACTTAACTAAACGGACAGCCAAAGCATCAGAGAAAGGGTCTATTTGAAATGAATTTTCTGTAAATATTTTAGTAAAATGAAGGGCAATGATGGTTGAATCTGAAACTCAAGGGTTTGCAGAACACTCTTCTTGCTACATTTTCTTTTTACAATCCGTATTTGTTTCACGTTATTTGCCTAAACATTGCTAATTTTGACGTTTAAAATTGGGGGTTTGATATTTTTAGGAAAACTCCAAAATTTGTTTCTGTAACTGCCTATAAATTCTTTGTCTTTAAAGCTATATGCCTAGATTTTGGTACAGCGTTTTATAATACAAACACGTGTACCAAACTTGGTTGCCCTCACTTTGTTATTTCCGGAGATATGATTTTTTTTAGAAAGAAAACACAACATTTTCTTGGAAAACCTGGTCAGATTTTCCTGGCTAACAAACTTACCCAAGCCACTTGCATAAGGAAAGTAATCGTCCAATTAGATGATCAAGATTGGTCCATTATTTTTTTAGTTATCAGTCGGATATATATATATATATATATATATATATATATATATATATATATATATATATATATATATATATATATATATATATAAACACAGATCTCGTCATTAGCGAATTAAAAAAAAATCGCTAAAACACAACCTATATTATTTTTAAAATAGGCAGGTCAATATTCTCATGTGTTCTGTTTTACACACATCCAATATGGACCTCCAGAATACAGAGACGCGTTCAAGACATTACACATGAATGGATCTACGGACATCTGACACAGGACGCAGGTGTCTGCGATCACCCGTAGCCATCATACAGTTTAAATTCATATCTGCATTTCCAACTTCATCGTAAAGTTGAATAAATGTGCCCGTTTCTCCTTTAAGGTACTTCTGCCAAGATGGCCACTCACTCCTCAGTAGATATTAAATTAGGTTCTTGTGAGTCTATGCTCAAACTAGGATTGAATGTAACTACTTTGGCGTACACAAATTTATATAGAAATGGACATGTATTACAGGCATTCGTAAATAACTTGAGAGTCAATTAAAAAAGTCTTGACGCAGCAAGTGCGTTATGGAACTGAATTTTCATAAAAATATTTTTAATGGCAAATATATCTCTCTAATGCAAGCAGGCATCAAGCTGGTTACCGGTATAACCTATACAGTAGAAACAATATACCTACCATATTTTATCAAAATTACTTATTGCTTAAAAATGTACAAAAAATTTCCGAAAATAAACCTAAAATGTTCTTGGTTTCCTATCCCAGAAACCTTAGGTTAATAGCAAATTGAGTTATTTAAATTTGAAGGATTTAATGAAAATTCGCTATCAAAACGCACTTACTGCGTCTCGATTTTTTTTCTTACAAACATGCATCATAATTTAATAAAATGAAAGAATGGAATAATATAAGGGTCTTCGGAAAAAAAACAATTGTAGGAATCACCAACGACTTATGAACCAGCCTGTGATTATCAAAATATTTTTATAAGATGCATATTAAAACCCTATAATTATCGTATACAATTTTCTCTCGTATCATGTATAATAACAACTGTATTGAGCTTTCCCGTAGACATACATCATCTTGTATATATGCATACAGGTAAAAGTGAACGTAAACCCGGATATGGATTCTAGGGAGCCTAGTTTGCGCTCATTTGACGAAATCTTTTTAAAATTAAAAAGTCGCGGTCTCCTCAATAAGGAATTTTTCCTACGTAAGCTAAAAATTATAGAACGTTGTTTAGGGAGCGGAGGATATTTTTAGGGATTAAACTCGTCGAACTAGGCGAATGTAGACATAGGTAACAGTTTAATTATAACTTTTGATAACTCACAAAAACTTAACAATATTACTACGAATTAATTAAATGAATGAATATAGACTCGGACTGTTTACATCGTGAATCTTAATTGAACAGTGTTTTTATGTTTACATAATTAAACCACAAGTGTCGCGTCTTTACATCTTAAGCAATCTCAATTAACTGTCTACATTGTAAGAACTGAATTCACTAGTCTAACATTGTAAGAACTTATTTAACTGATCTAATTTCGACACTCACCAACAATACTACTTATAGTTTCTCTTAATTAGTTTGCGGCCTTCCAATTTGCAGAGTTCAGCATTTCTGCATACCTTGAACGTTGCGAATTTACTTTGTTTACTGTTTACATACTAAATGTGATATTTTCAATTCCAATCGATACACTTCTGACCTATAATTATGTGCAATATTTACATTCCTTAGTGTAAAGAATTACACTAAACTAATTTCACTTATTATTTTAGTGTTTTTAACAATTATGTTTCTACGCATATTACGTACCTTCTGTCAACCTTTACTATTCTCTGAACAAACGTTAAACCATAAACGTAACTAAAAATACAGCCAAAGCATCAGAAAAAGGGTCTACTTGAAATGAATTTTCTGTGAATATTTTAGTAAAATGAAGGACCGTGACGGTTGAAGCTGAAGCCTAAAGGTTTGCAGAACACTTTTCTTGCGACATTTTCTTTACATAATCCGTATTTGTTTCAGGGTCTCTGCCTAAATGTTGCGAATTTTTACGTTTCAAATCGCAACTTTGACGTTTTGAGGAACACCCACATTTTTTTAACCTACATAGCTAAGTTTTTGTACGTGCGCCACTGTTTATAATACAAAAACGCGCACCAAAGTTGGTTTGTTATCTTTGGAGATATAATTTTTTTTGACAGAAAACACAAAATTTTCCGGCAAAACCTGGGCCGATTTTCCTGCCTAACGAACTTGTCCAAGATACTTGCAAAAAGAAGGTACTTGACGAAATTGACCAAAACATATAAAAACTTTAAACTGACCCCGGATAGGGGTTAGAGGTTCTAGGGGGCGTAGTTTGCGCGCATTTAGAGAAATGTTTTCAAAATTCAAAAGTGGGGATCTCCCTTTTTTTTTAAAGAAAATTCACTAAAATTACCGGAAAAAACTTTAAAATACTTTGTAGTTGTTGATGATGACAATCTTTGGCCTCTGCTGGTTAGATCCATTAGCCACATACATTTAGTGAATTAAAAAAAAAAAAAGTCACTAATGAGGAGATCCCGACTTTTGAATTTTGCAAAATTTCTTCAAATGAGCGCGAACTAGGCCCCATAGAACCTGTATCGAGGACCAGTTTCAAATTATATATATATATATATATATATATATATATATATATATATATATATATATATATATATATATATATATATATGTATCGCACCGATAATTAAAAAAATAATGTGCCGATTTTGATCAAATTTTCTGAGTAGCTTCCTTTTTCAGGTAGCTTGGATAAATTCCTTAGCCAGGAAAATCGGCCTGGTTTTCTCGGAAAATGTTGTTTCCTTTCGGAAGAAAATTATACCTCCGGAAATAAAAAAGTAAGGCCAACCAAATTTGGTGCAGGTATTTTTATTATAAAGAGTGTAACAGATACGGGAATTAAGGTCTGTAAGTTTAAAGACAAAAAAATTTATGGGCATTTAAATAAACAAAATTGGAGCTTTCCTCCAAACGTCAGTAGCGATTTGAAACGTCAAAATTGGCAACATCTAGGCAAAGAACCTGAGACATATAAGGATTATGTAAGGAAAATGTCGCAAGAAGAGTGTTCTGCAAACCCTTGGATTTCAGCTTTAACCGTCATTATCCTTCATTTAACTAAAATGTGTCCAGAAATTTCATTTCAAATAGTCCCTTTGTCTAACGCTTTGGCGATAGTTTAAGTTAGGTTTATGGTTTAACGGTCTATAATTTATAGTTAATTTTCGTAGAAAAGATCTGCTAATGAGGAGACCGAAACTTTTGAATTTTAAAAAGCTTTTTGCAAATGAGTACAAATGAGGCCCCTTAAAATCCATATTTGGGTGTAGTTTCAGTTTTTATCTGTTTACATATATAGGCTAACGCATTTCTACGGTGAAGCTCAATATAATCGTTATTATATAAGATGCGAGAAAAAAATATATAAGTTAATTATAGGGTGAGTTGCATCTTATTAGAATTATTTAGACAGTCACAGGATGGCCCAAAAGTCGTTGGTGATACCTAGAATTTTTTTCCAAACATCCCCTATATTATTGTAGTTTTGCATGTTTATCAAAATGTGATGCATGTTTGAAAGAAAAAATCTAAACGCAGTAAATGCGTTTTGGTAGCGAATTTTCATTAAATGCTTCAAATTTCAATAACTCAAATTGCTATTGACCCAAGGTTTGTTGGTTAGGCAACCGGTTTTCTCGGAAACATTTTAAGTTTATTTTCAAACAATGTTTGTACATTTACAAACAATAAGTTATTTTGATCAAATATGGTACACTGTTTCTACTATATAGGTTATACCGGTAACCAGATTGATGCCTGTTTGCTTTAGAGAGAGATATATTTTATTGTTTGTAATGGTTGGTAGGATTTGTGTCAGCATTTGACGAAATATAAATGCTCTAAAGTACTTTAGGTTTGATATAAAATGGCATCAGAAAACTTTCGTTTTATATACCTTGGCATAACCTCAAATTACTGAGTCTTCTGTGTGAAATATATGATGCAGTTTCCTAACGCAACTTTATCTGAAGGTGTTTATTGGCATTTAGCAACCCAGTACTAGATGTTGTCACTGGTTCTAATTTAATGAGAAGCTCCATATTACAGACCGGGTTGCATACTAAAAGATTTTTCTTTATTATTTTATTCTAAAAAATGCTGTCTAATTATCAAGGTCGTTATGAGTTTTCTCGATGAAAGTAGATTTTGATGTGCCGGTGGCAATAACTGAGCGGAGACTCAACCTTTCATAGTGCTAACTTTAAAAAGACGTAACAACTGTAGGCCACTATAGAAGCCTCCTGACACCAATGAGACGTTGTTCAATTTTATAGAAGTAGAAAGTTGGAGAAAATGTTTGCCCGCGATTTGATGGAAAGCGTTCAAAGCTGGATAGCTCCAATAAGTCGCTTGATTTAAAAGTTTACCGGATCATGTTCCCTTTGTTTTAGCTTTTCAATTTTAGAGTATCGTATTGTCGAAACTTTTCATTCAATAAAAATAACACGTCCCGCAACTCGGAGAAAAGCTTCGCCGCTTATTGGCAGTTTTCTACTTCAGATTTTAGTTCAACATTTTTTATAACGTATTCGATCTAACAAGAAAATTGCATTACAAAAGCTACGCAAAACTAGACTAAATTAGGCCTTAATAGTTGTGATCAAAGACTTCAAAATTGGTGATAGAAATTTTCAGACAGAAGATGCTTATATGAAAATCAGATCAATAAAACAAAAGTCTATATTACTTATATAATTATTAAAAACTGGCACGTCCGCAAACACTAGATGACAATGTCAATATTTGTTAGCTCTGACATATTTCAGTTTTTAAGTCATCTTCAAAGGTTCTAACAAAGCAGGTCATTTTTTTGATATATTGATATATACAATCTTTGTTAGGAGAATTATGCCAAGGAAAAGAATATTTGTCTGCTACTTAATAGATTTTATTTAACACACAAATATTTTGGTTGATTTATCCTCTGATGACGCCAGCTTGGTTAGTGAAACGGTCGACAGGTTTTTTTAATGTGTTGTGGTGACTGAGTGATTTGGGTTCTCCAAGTGTGCTTACTTTGGTATTGTGCCTCTTGTGACCTCCAATGCCACCCAGAATTTTTTTCCATTAAATCCTTGTACCATAGTTAGCTTTTCAGCGAATTTGTATTTAAAAAATCTTCAGCTAAGAGATATTGACGTTGAGACTTTTAAAAATTTCTTCAAAATAGCGCCAGTTTGGGTCCCCACAACCCAAAATCTAGGAGTGTTTGAATTTATTTATATATATATATATATATATATATATATATATATATATATATATATATATATATATATATATATATATATATATATATATATATATAATGTGAGACATACTTGGTTCTCGGGTTAAACCGCGTCCAAAATTTATGAAAACTCGACTCTTCGGCTCCTGTTTTGGAGTCATTTTCAAGAGGTAATGGAAATATGTAAGGACACTCTAAGGCCTCAATCTGCCTACTACTTAGAGTGGTGGACAAAGGTCGGTAAAGAAAATATATAAGGACACTCTAAGGCCTCAATCTGCCTACTCCTTAGAGTGGTGGACAAAGGTGGATAAAGAAAATATGTACGGACACTCTAAGGCTTCAATCTGCCTACTCCTTAGAGTGGTGGACAAAGGTGGGTAAAGGAAACATGTAAGGACACTCTAAGGCCTCAATCTGCCTACTCCTTAGAGTGGTGGACAAAGATGGGTAAAGGAAATATGTAAGGACACTCTAAGGCCTCAATCTGCCTACTCCTTAGAGTGGTGGACAAAAGTTCATCCCTAGGCCTCAGATCCCTCTGAGGCCTATGGTTGAATACACTGAGACCTCACAGACCATCTCCGGCGAGATTTGGGGAGTAGGCAGATTGAGGCCCCGTAATCGAGCTACAACAACCCAACCCACCTTTGTCCACCGCTCTTAGGAGTAGGCAGATTGAGGCCTTAGAGTATCCTTACATATTTCCTTTACCGACCTTTGTCCACCACTCTAAGGAGTAGGCAGATTGAGGCCTTAGAGTTGCCTTACATATTTCCTTTACCCACCTTTGTCCACCACTCTAAGGAGTAAGCAGATTAAGGCCTTAGAGTGTCCTTACATATTTCCTTTACCCACCTTTGTCCACCACGCAGAAGGTTACGCGATCGAATCCAGCTCGTTGAATGTATTTTTTTAATGTCTTATTATGACATTTGAAGAAACAATAGTGCACTAATTTCATACGTTTTGAACAAGATCTCATTTTTGTTTAAAACGAGTAAATAGGTTTGTCATCTTTGCGTCTGAGATTATAATTTTGTTATTGCTGATATTGAAAAAAACCAGTTTGATTAGGTTAACTAAAACGAAGTCATACTGGCAATTAATAAAGAAAAAAACTGCTACGCTTACAATTTGGCAGAGACTTTACTTTCATAAATATGAATTAAATTTCCTTCTGGATTTTTTTAAATAATTTTAAAGAAATTTGTAATACAAGTTTCTTTTCAAGAGACTTACACTATCTACAGATATAGCACAATTTAAATCTTTAGCTTCATAGAAAATTGAGTTTTGGGCACCATTCTCAAAAGGGGTTAGAGCAGAATATTTTTTTGGTTATAGAGAGATATCGATGGTAACACTTTCGAAAGAATTGTTCAAATGTGCGCGTACTAGGACAGCTAAAATCGATCTGCAAGGTCTGTGTAAGTTTACAGTATTAACTTTAATAGTATACCGTATAATCATAGTGTACAATTCTTATGAAAATTCGCTATTATAACGCACTTGCTGCGTCCCGAAATTTTTTTCAAGCCCAGAGACGTCTACGTATGTATTTAAAGTGAAACGGTTTCACAAAGTAATGATTTTCCTGGTCTTGCGTTATTAAAAGTTGTGGCGATAAAATACAATATTGTTATTTAAAAAAGTCATTAAAGGCGTAGCTATGTGTCCTAAAACTTTGATGAATTTGACTGACTTGCCACAAAAAATCAGGTTTTAAATAGCTTTAATGCATATGTAAAGCTGCCTGCAGACTCGCTTATAATATAGCGTCTCTAAAATTGTCGCTTATGGTTAAAATCTCAGTTGTTTAATCCAGCATTTTAGTGAATTTTCGTAGAAAAAATTCACTAATGGGGAGATCTCGACTTTTGAATTTTGAAAAAATTTTTGCAAATGAGCGCGATCTAGGACCCCTAGAACCCATATCCCCTGGTCAGTTTCAATTTTTATATGTTTATATATATATATATATATTTATATATATATATATATATATATATATATATATATATATATATATATATATATATATATATATATATATATATATATATATATATATGTATCACACCGATAACTCAAAAAATAACAGGCCGATTTTAATAAAAAAAAAATTTCTTTTGTAAATGGCTTGGATAAGTTCGTTAGTCAGGAAAATCGGATGAGGTTTTCCGGGAAAATTTTGAGTTTTAATTCGAAAAAAATTCTTATCTCAAAAAGTAATATGCCGATGTTAATAAAATTTGGCGTGTACCTTTCTTTTGTAAGTGGCTTTGACAAGTTCGTTAGACAGGAAAATCGGATGAGGTTTTCCGGGGAAATTTTGAGTTTTCATTCGAAAAAAATTCTTATCTCAAAAAGTAATAGGCCGATTTTAATATAATTTGGCATGTACCTTACTTTTGTAAATGGCTTTGACAAGTTTGTTAGTCAGGAAAATCGGACGAGGTTTTCCGGGAAAATTTTGACTTTTCATTTGAAAAAGTTTTTATCTTAAAAAATAAAAAATCTATGATAACCAAATTTGGTAGGTAGGTTTACGATATAAAGAGTAAACTATACACCAAAATTTAGATTTCCATGTTACAAGAAAAAAAAGTTATAATAAAATATTTTGTGCCAGATCATTTCTATGAAAATTCACTACCATAACGCACTTGCTGCGTTCCGAGTTTTCTTTAATTAACTCTTTTTCAGATTATTTATATTTCTGCATTATTTATGATTACATATCCAAAATTAAGTGAAATCCCAAGTTCTAAAAATACCACAACATATTTAGAGACGTAAATAAAACAAAAAAGGAGTCAATCCGAATATATCCTTTGTTATATTTTCAGCATACATTATATTGCCCGATGCTGGCATAACTCAGTGATATGAATATAAACAAAACGACGCTGATATTACATACGAAACCCTAAATGGTAAATTCCTTTGTTTATGGGATTATAGAGACGAGAACACAATATGTCAAGGCGATATCTCTATCTCCGAGATATAAAATTATAATCGGTACAGCTTGGTAAAACAAAGGTTGTATACAGATCGGTACGTATGGCTGATACAGCAGTTGCAGAGGACCTGTGAATGGAGTTTGCTGATTCGTCGATATAGATCTATGGAGCGAGTACAATAGCAAAAGCTCCTCGTATTTAGAAGTGGTTTATGCTACGATCGTGTCACAATCAGCTTCGTTGTGCACCTCTCCAAGTAGATAAATTTTATCAGAGTGCAGAGTGTGCGTATATAGGGTGATTCTTTGGTTATGTGCCTCATTTGTGAAAACTGCACTTAGCACAAGTTGGAACGAAATTCCCGTTTTGTTCCGATGAATCTAAGTTCTTTTTCACAAAACAAATTTCTGGAAATTTTCGTAATAAACATTTTTGACTAAATGCGATTTCTAAAACACCTGTATAGAAATAAAAAGTCTCCTAATACGACCCCAGGTGCGGTCAAAGGGGTGGAGCATTGTAAAATATCGTCATTTCTGTATTGCCGTAAATACTAAACTAACTGATTTTTAATCAAACTTGTCAAAAATCTTGTTTGGGCGAAACCGAGGCCCAGTTCGTTAACAAGCTTTTATGCTCAAGTTTCTCCGGTGGAAAATTGGGGGAAACTTTTTGAAAACGCTATATTTTTTAAATTAATAAAGTGAGTAGAATCGAATTTTTCAAATATAGAGGGCATTCAAATATCTTCACATGTATTAATTTTGAGGCGCTTCTCTCCACACAGAATTAAGTTATCCTGAATTAAAGACACTTAAGAGCTACGACACGCTCCTAAAAGTTTATTAATGCGTTGTTTAATATGCGTGGGAAAGGTTGACATAACGCCTGTCTTAGTTTGTTTTCTTTAAATGTTCTCCAGCTAGAAAATCTGCCTAATAAATTGAAACAGCCAGAGTTGTCAGTTTCAAAATTTTATTACACAAATTTGGGAACTTTCTCTCGTTGGGAAAATTAAAGGTAATACTTATTTCTAGAATTGATTTGTTATTCAAAAAGCTATATCGTAAAATCGGCAGCTAAAGAGTTAAAGCCTGATTTTAAGTTGTAATCCAAACAATAACTAAACAAAATCCTTATAAGTTGAATAAAACTTCAACAATTATAACAGTTTTTATGAATTTCGTCTAGGGAGATTTACTTATAGATTTGGCATTCTGAAATGACCAGCGACACGAGTCTTGGTCACGTGGTCAGAAATTAAATTGCTATTGGTTTGTTGTGTTATTTGGTTATTTTCATTCTTATAGCAAATGGCGCGGTTTATGTAGCGTCATATGTCATATCAATTTATTTTTATTTTAGGTTAATAAGAGAACAGGTTGTTCTTCGATTAATAATTTTAGTTTATATGTGAAAGCTTGTGAACTAAATCATTTCCGAAAACAACAAAGTTGTTTGATCATATTAGTTGTCCAATACCCTAACCGATAAAATAGGTTATGTAAAATTATTTCACAGAGGAACAGTACGTATGCAATTAGAACTGTTAAAAATTGTGTAAATATTGCAAAATTTGAAAATAATTTAATGCTTTATTTAAAATCGAAACTTAGAAATTAATAATGAATATGCAAGTCTTGGATAAATAATTATGTCAAGCGAACGGTTATACCACGTTGAAAAAACAGATTGTCGTGCGATCACAGAAGCTAAGCAACCTCGGGCATGGGTGACCGCCTGGGAACATCGTGTGCTGTTACCTCTTTCTTAAAAAAAATTCCCTAAAAAATGCAATAAGGAACGTTCAAAAAAAAATTGTAGGTATCACCAACGACTTATAGGCTACCCTGTGATCGATTGTCAAAACAATTTTATAAAATGCAGCCCAAGACACCCTATAAGTAACGCATACAATTTTTTTCTCGTATCTTGCATAATAACAATATATTGAGCTTTTAGAAATGCGTCATTCTGTATATATGTAAACAGAAAGTAAACCCGGTATGAGTTCTAGTGGGGCTAGTTTGCCCTCATTTGAAGAAATCTTTTTATAAATCAGAAGCCTCGGTCTCCTCATTAACGAATTTTTTCTACGAAAATTAGCAAAAATTATATACCGTTAAACCGTAAACTTAACTAAAACTACTGCCAATGCATCAGAGAAAGTGTCTATTTGAAACGAATTTTCTGGAAATATCTTATTAAAATAAAGGGCAATGATGGCTGAAGCTGAAACTTGAGAATTTGCAGAACACTCTTTACATAATCCGTATTTATTTCCAGCAGTTTGCCTAATTTGACATTTCAAATCGCGACTTTTTACATTTTGAGGAAAACCCCAATTTTTTTCTTTAAACGCCTCTCACTTTTTTGTCTTTAAACCTACAGACCTAAATTTTGGTAAATGGTGCACCCCACATATATATATATATATATATATATATATATATATATATATATATATATATATATATATATATATATATATATATATGTACATATAAAATTGAAATTGACCCTGGATGGGTTCTAGGGGGCCTAGTTCGCGCTCATTTCAAGAAATTTTTTCTTAATTTAAAAGTCGGGATCTTCTCATTTGTGATTTTTTTTTAAGAAAATTTACTAAAACAGGCACTTGTGAAGCAACGAGAAAAGTCTACGACTGTGTTAAATATGGAACAGTTTCACAAAGTTAGGGCAAGAACAAACAACCAGATATGCTGTTCAAATTGAATTAAGTCTTAAAACTTTCATCTTCTCTTTATCAGATTATTTTTTATACAAAAATTACCTAAAAAATCCATCGGAATAACAACAATTTGATTAGATAATGGTAAAGTGCAATTAGATTAAAAAAAGGATAAAGTCACTAACTAGGATTAGAACTCGTCATGTCGGAGTCGACTATCCGATGTACACGGCTCACCCAACTGGGCTATGCCGGACATATACGTACAAGCAGCTAGCAAGTATATCTCTCGTAATAAATGTTAAGCGTCTAACGCTACTATTTACATAAAACAATTTTGATTTACAATAGATTTTTTGCTCATATTTTAACAAAATAAACTTAGACACATATCTAGGAACTTGCTAGTCATTTTCACTCTTATTAGTAGTCCTACCATAATCTCAATTTTGACGTTTTAACTTTCTTCAGGCAGATTTAATTATTTAAAAATTAATTTACCTCTAACTTTTTTGTCTTTCAACATATAAATCTAAATTTTGGTGCATAGAACACTCTTTGTAACAGAAACCAGACCAATAAATTTAGTTGCCCTTACTTTGTTATTTACAGAGATATAATTTTCTTCGAAAGAAAACACAAAATTTTCCGGGAAAACCAGGGCCGATTTTACTGACTAACAAACTTGTCCAAGCCACTCGCAAAAGGAAGGTATGTACCAAATTTGATCAAAATCGGCACATTATTTTTTGAGTTATCGGTGTGATACATACATATATATATATATATATATATATATATATATATATATATATATATATATATATATATATATATATATATATATATATATATATATATATATATATATATATATATATATATATATATATAAATGTATATAACATATAAACACTAAAACTGACCCTGGATATGGGATCTAGGGGGCCTAGTTCGCGCTCATTTGAAGAAATTTTTCCATAATTCAAAAGTCGGAATCTCGTCATTAGTAATTTTTTTAAGAAAATTTACTAATACCATGATTCGCGACTTGGTACGTGCTCTTACACAGTTATTTATCCTTATAATTCAACGTGGTCAAACTGCTGAGAAAAAGAAACGAATTTTCTAGCATCAAGGATTCAACAAATAGCCATCAATGCTGAACTCTTTACTTTTTTAGATTCATTATCGCATGGTAAAGACGTGAAGTTGTTCGTGTAAACATTTTCAATTCAAGAACAATACATATGTAACAGGGTCGACGATTCAGGCCCAATCTTTTACAATTCAATGCCTTCACATGAATATCTCATGCACTTTACGGGGCTAGTGTCGGCACTGATGCCATATTTACACTTATTTGTTGAAGCGCCTGAGAACCGTTTTGATTTGAATTATATGTACAATCTTTCAAAAATCGCGACTAAAAAATACTGGGTACATAACAAAAACATAAAAGCTAACGTTGAATAACTAATAACTAACTCTTAAAATGACAGTGGGTCAAAAGTAGAAAAGATCAATTATTTAGTTTCTTTTACCAAAGGCACCTAAACCGAAAATCGCCAAGAAAATGGCCGCGGTTTCACGTAAGAAAAAGTAAGCGATCTACGGTCTCGTTGTCCTACATAAAAGTTGTAACGGGTGCAAGATATTTAATTTAAAAAAAAACAGAAAACTATTCATCCGACGTAACCGACGACGCTGTATCAACTGAGATGAAAAATGACAGGCTCCATGTGGCCGCAGCTATACCAAAATTTAATTAGAAATCCAGCCTTAAAGTAAAATTTAATATACAGGCTGGCGCATTGAAAACTAAACAGACCGATTTTCGTCCAGATATATTTTTTTAAGAAACTCTGAAACACGTCAATTTTAATATTGAGGGGGACATGTTTTGACATAAAACTCAACTTTGTCACATCAACCTCTTAAGGCTGGTGATAACAATCCTTATATTTTAAATAGGAAACATGAGTCGACTGTTACATCATTTGAAAGCTCTTTCTTTTCTGAATTCAGCACACTAATTTTTTTGGAAGTTTTATCAACTCGTTTAAAAATTATTCACAGTTGGAGTTGCAAGAACGTATTTCATTCATTGTGATAAGAAATGCACTAATTAGTCAATTTTTCGTTAAAAAAAACTAAAAAACAAAACCTTCAAAAATGTTTATTCAGTTAAGTAAGTGTTCAAATTGTTGACCACCAGCTTCCATACAAAAGTACAAATTTTGTTCAAAACGAGCTCTGACATTCTGGAGCATTTGTGGAGTTATTAGACGGCATTATTCAACAATGCGTCGTCATAATTATTCCAGAGACTCCGGTTCTCTTGCGTAAATTCTAATCTTTAAATGGCCCTATAGAAAGAAGTCTAAAGGAATTAAATCCGGTGATCTAAGGGGCCACTCAATAACACCTCTACGCCCAATCCATTGCTCTGGAAATTCTCTGTTCAAAAACTCCCCAACACGTTGTGAAAAATGCGGAGAAGCTCCATCTTGTTGAAACATTACTTGATTTTCTTGATAGCGATCATCATTTTCAACAATGTCAATTAGTAGAGGGTAAACGATATCTTCTAGTAACCCCAAATGCGTTTCGCCACTCAAATTGCCATCAAGAAAAATTGGTCCAATTAAACGGTCTTCAAAAATGCCAGTCCAGACATTCAATTTCTGTGGATTTGAGTGTGGACTTCGTGAAATTTTCTTGGATTATTATCTGCCCAATAACGACAATTATGACGATTGACTGTAGAGTTTAATAAAAACGTACACTAGTCTTAAATACAGATATTGAACAGAATGTTCCCGTTATCAGCTATTCGTGCAGTCATAATTTCACAAAACTCCAGCCGACGATCAAAATCATCTTCATTCAGTTGTTGTACAAGATGAATATTATACGGGTGAAATTTATGATGCTTCAATATTCGCTGAATAGTTCTTCTTTTGATGTTTGAAACAGTGGTCAATTTTCTCGTGCTCAAAGCTGGGTCTGCAGCAATTTGTCCTAAACCTTCAATCTCAGTAGTCTCATTTCTAACCGGAAATTCACGTTCAGGATCCCGTTTTTTTCTTGGCTATTGAACCACTTTGTCGAAACTTTGCAACTAACTTCAAGGTGTATTTTCTGTTAACATGTCTGTTCGGATGTCGTTCATTAAACAAATTTGCGGTACTGTTGACACAGTCGTCGTTTTTGAAAAAAAAGAGTAATTATTTCAACTCTTTTTTCTACAGAATACACAATTGTGAAATTAATTTTCGGTAGTACTATCAAGTATCAAACCGACCGATAAATGAAATAATAAACCGCATTTCTCTCATTCCGATAAGAAATGTTGTTGTTGTTGTTGTTGTAATTTGGTTTGGCCTCGGACTAAGAAATGTTCGGATAGTCAATTTTTTGTTTACAAACCAACAAAACAATGACTATCAATTTGAGTCTGATTGTAAAAAAGTTTGCGGAGTACCCGGGCCAGTAATTCTCAACAAGCTTAACTCTGTGATTCAAAATAATACAAAATTCCAAATTTTAAAAAATATTTCAAAAATTTTTTGTAGGGAACTTTAAAGATAATGTAAACGTACCTGAATTAGAACCAAACATTATTTTTAAATATAAATATGCCCCTATTATTTCCGTTGATGTTGAACGAAGTTTCTCTATTTTTAAACACATGTTTACAGACAAAAGACAAAGTTTCCTTCTAGAAAACTTTGAAAAACACTTAGTGATTAATTGTCTTCATAATTATTGTAAGACATTATTTATGTTTAAGATACTGTTTCGTATAGTTTTGTTAATCATGCTATTTAATTGATATAAATTAATTATGTATAATCTTATGAATAAAAAACTTGTATTTTATATCTAATTGAGTTTTAATATTGTCAAATTAAAAAGTTTTATTTTTACCAAAATTTCTAACGAAAAAATTAAAAAAAACAGTAGTATTAATAATCATTGATTTAGCAAACTTAATATCGTGCATAATTTTTTGCATTTTTTTCAAAAATCACTGCATTTTGTTGTCAATTTGACGCATTTAAATGCGCGTATTTCTGTCTTTTTTGTCTGCATTTTCCGTGCCTTATTTATTACTTAATTAATGAATAAAATTTGATTTGATTTGATTTGATTTGACAAAGTCCATAAAATGATATTTCAAGATAATTAAAAAGAAATTATTTCAGAAAAATTTAACTAATAGACCAGTACGCTTATGGAGATGTTACGTTTCAAAGCTATATTTCTAGGACTTGTTGAAAAGTAACATAGCAAAATTTAATAACTATCAGATTTATATCTGAAAGTCCCAATTTTTAACTGATCGTGTATAATATATATTTGAAATATTTTGCAAGGTAAGAACATAGTTAGAAATACTCGTATACAGAAGCAGGAATACCCTATGCAACTTGTACCTATTTTGATAACAAACTTGTTATCGTGAAAGTTTGCATATCAAAGTTTGGTGAATCTGGAATTCAGATGAACACCAATTATAAAGCTATGCTTTCTCAATGCTGTTTACCTAATATACAGCTAATGTTTGTCAAAGCAAATTGTACATAATATAAAATAACGACCAAAAATAAAATAATGATGTAAATAAGTTTTAAAGTATGTGTGTGTGTGACGTCAAGTTGCACTGGCTGCAGTATGGTCAAGTTTTAAAGTAAAACTTATTGAATACTATTTAACTGTATTCTTGATTTTGCTTGCAGCTTTGTTTACATGGAGTATTTCAAACTGGGTTTTACTCCTGACAGTTTTAGCTATGAATAGCTTTATGATAATGATTAAGGTTTTCCACTCTTTTCACTGTGCATTCTGAATTTAGCTTAACATGTGTCTTAGACTTCTTTTCAATAAACTTAAATAAACCAGCTAACCTTTCAAACTCTTTTTAAACTTTCAATTGGGGCTCTTTAAAATCTGGTTAAGGTAGTCTCATAAGAGATGCACCAGCCCTACACCAATCACAATAAACAACCAAGTTATTCAAAGTAATGAGTCCTTTTCACTTGTTGGCATTTCTGTGGATCGAAATCTCAACTGGCACTAACGTGTCACATCAATTGCAGAAGCGGCTGCTAAGAAATTAGATTTCGTCTTCCGGGCTCGCAAATACTTTTCACCAGATAATCTCTACACCCTATACACTTCACAAATAAGACCAAACCTCGAATACTGCTCCCACATCTATTGTGATGCTGCCGCTTCTACACTCGCTATCCTGGACTCCATTCAGAAGAGAGCTATACGTCTCATCGGTGACTGTACCCTCACCCAATGGCTGCCATTCCTTGCCCACTGACGTGCCGTTGGTGACTCCCCTCTCTCTCTGTCTTTTACAGATATCTGCACGGGCACTGCTCAGAGGAGCTTTCTTCCATAGTTCCTCCACCTGCTGCCCCCAACAGATCTACCAGAGGAACAGACCAAATGCACCCTTTTTCTGTCCAGGTCACCAGACCTAGAACATCTTGTTATGCCCGCTTTTTTGTCCCGAGGACTTCCAAGTTGTGTAGATCCTTGGCGGCACATGTTTTTCCTTCTCCTCCGAACCTCCAAAATTTCAAGTCCAGAATAAACAAGTTGCCTCTTTCCTTCTTATCGACACCCACGGTACTATAGTATTTAGGCTGTAAGACCTCGTGGTGTGTTGTTAAAATGTAAAAAAAACTCTGGAATTTCTATTATTTTCGTGAAATATTTTTATCATGTCTCTCTTTTCTTCGTGTGTAAAACTCATGATTTTCGAACATATAATACAGAGACAATGTACAGAAATACTATAAACATAAAAGTTTTCCTGGACTGTCAATATTTAGATCCCTCTTTGCAGAAACGATTTTTTCCAAATTTTGATAGCAGGTAAGGTGTGTTCGTATTGTGTGATATATCATTGTAATCAGAAAAAAAAGATTTAAAAAAATTCTATACGTCTCATCGGTGACCGTACCCTCACCCAAAGGCTGCCATACCTTGCCTACCGACGTGCCGTTGGTGACCTCTCTCTCTCTCTTTTATAGATATTTGCACGGGAACTGCTCAGAGGAGCTTTCTTCCATAGTTCCTCCACCTGCTGCCCCTAACAGATCTACCCTTTTACTGTCCAGGTCACTAGACATAGAACATCTTGTTATGCCCGCTCTTTTGTCCCGAGAACTTCTAAGTTGTGGAATTCATTGCCGGCACATGTTTTTCCTTCTCACCCGAACCCCCAAATCTTCCAGTCCAGAATTAACAAGTTGCCTCTTTCCTCCTTGTCGATACCCACGGTACGATAGTATTTAGGCTGTAAGCCCTCGTGGTGTGTTGTTAAATTAAAAAAAAGCGCTTCAGAACAAAATTATTTCTTGAACTGTCGAAGCTTCAAAATCACTTATCAGTAGGCATGTTTTTAACTTCAGTTATTCGGTAGGCCATTTAGAAAGTAGGGTAAAACAAACAAAAAACAAGTTTATAATGATCTAGGGATACAAACTTGTTTCTGATTATCGGGTGAAATACCATAATCCAAAAAAGGTTAATGATTATTTGTTACAAGATGGTTACATTTTACTACTTTCAAAAATACTGCCCACACGTTTAATGTTTGGGGCATTTGGGTGTGGCTGAAGAGGTGTTGGTTTGCGTGACTCCAATGACAATTATGCCTGTTCACTTCACCGTTCAACGCAAACGTACTTTCCTCGGAAAAACAAATGCTGTAAAGTAGACCTGGGTCATTCATCAAACGCTCAGTTAAATTTTCTAAAAGTTCTAGACATCGCTTCGGATCATCTTTGTTTAATTCTTGGATAAGTGTTATCTTGAATACGTGACACTTATGTTTTTTGATAATCCGAAGAACACTACTTTTTGACTCGCCACTTTCTTGTGCAATTTCTCGTAAGCCTTTTATCTATTAAAATATGGCCAAGAACAGCCACCTCAACACCGTGATGTTAGATAATATGTTGACGGTTATGTTTTTTGTTTGTAGCAGAGCCCGTTCCTCAAATTTTGTAATTAAATTAATGACGTACCAACGACTAGTTTGCCGTTCCACATAATTTTGGTTGGAATGTCTAGCAGAAACCCTGGCACGAATTTTATTTCCATAGCACAGTCTTATTAGTTCAATTCTGTGTTCGGTGCTATAAACCATTTAAAAAATTATGGTTTTAGTGTATTTTCTTAAAAAAACTCACTAATGAGGAGATCCCGACTTTTAAATTTTGAAAAAATTTCCTCAAATAAGGGCGAACTAGGCCCTTTAGAACCCATATCCAGGGTTAGCTTACATTTTTATATGTTTATATATACGTAAACTTATATACATATCAATATATAAATAAATAAATATATATATATATATATATATATATATATATATATATATATATATATATATATATATATATATATATATATATATATATATATATATATATAAAACAGGATTTTTAACACGGTATTTCTGTATACTATACAAGGAGAAAGGTTAAGGGTAAGGCCGCAAGGAGACAACCGCATACACGTATTTCAAGCTTATTAGCTATTATCAGTACGTGTATGCGGTTGTATCCTTGCGGCATTGCCCGTAACTTTTCTCTTTATATATATATATATATATATATATATATATATATATATATATATATTTGTGTATTACACTTGTAACACTAAGCCGATTTGGATAAAATTTACCTGCCTTCCTTTTGCAAGTGGCTTGGATGAGTTCGCTATCCAGGAAAATCGGCCTTTTCTTTAAAAAAATATATATATCTCCGGAAATTCCAAAGTAAGGGCAACTAAATTTGGTACGCATATTTGTATTATAAAGGGTGAACCATGTGTCTGAATTTAAATCTGTAAGTTTAAAGACGACAGAGGTGTGGGCATTTAGAAAATGTTGGAGTTTTCCTCAAAACGTCAGAGTCGCGATTTGAAACGTCAAAATTTGCAACATTTAGAGAAAGGACCTAAAACAAATACGGATTAGGTAAAGAAAATGTCGCAAGAAGAGTGTTCTGCAAACCCTCAAGTTTCAGCTTCAACCGTCATTTTACTTGATTTTACTAAAGTGTTTCCAGAAATTTCATTTCAAACAGACCTTTCACTAATGCTTTGGCGGTGGTTTTAGTTAAGTTTATGGTTTACCGGTCTATAATTTTTAGCTAATTTGCTTAGAAAAATTTCGTTAATGAGAAGACCGCGGCTTTTGATTTTTTTAAAGATTTCTTCAAATGAGCGAAAACTAGGAACTAGAATCCATATCCGGGTTTAGTTTCAATTTTTATCTGTTTACATACATACAGGCTGATGCATATCGACAGGAAAGCTCAATACAATTCTTATTATCCAACACACGAAAAAAAAAAAAACTATACGTTAATTATAAAGTGCCTTGAGCTTCCTCTTATGAAATTCTCTTTACAATCACAGTGGCCCATAAGTCGTTGATGTTAGCTAGACGTTTTTTTGTCGAACACCCTTATATTGTTGCATTTTTGCAATTTTTCATCGAAATATGATGTTTGTAAGAAAAAAATCGAGACGCAGTATGTGCATTTTGGTAGCGAATTTTCTTTAAATGCTTTAAATTTCAGTAACTCAATTTGCTATTAACCTAAGGTTTGTTGGCGAGGAAAACAGTTTTCTCGGAAAGAGTTTATGTTTATTTGCGTAAAATTTTTGAACATTTTCAAACAATAAGGTATTTTGATAAAATATGGTACAATGTTTCTACTATATAAGTTATACCGGTAACCAAATTGATGCGTGCTTGCATTAGACAGGCATATTTGCTATTAAAAATATTTTCATTCAAAGTCACTTCCATAACGCAATTGCTGCGTCCAGACTTTTTGTTTTTACCTTAGCTACTAAACGACGATAATTCATGATATCAAGTAGAAACTGTAAAAATTATTATTTTAATAGATTTAGCCAATTAAAAACATTAGTACAGATCAGATAACATTTCTTAGCCTTTTCCTACAAAAAAAGTGTTTACAATTTGAACGAGATTGTACCGGGTTAACAATCTTGCAAATTTAAATGAGCCTAACACAATTTCCTCATTCTCAAAAAACTTCTGGACGCAGCAAGTGCGTTATGGTAGTGAATTTTCATAAAAATGATTTTATTAGCTAACATGTTTTTTTAAGAAAGCAGGCATCAATCTATATAGTAAAAACAATGTGCCATGTTTCATAAAAATAAGTTTATTGTTTGAAAATGTACAAAAATTTCCGAAAGTAAACTTAAATTTTTCCCGAAAAAACTGGTTTCCTGGTCAACCTTATAGGTTAATAGCAAATAGAGCTATTCAAATTTGAAGCATTTAATGAAAATTCGCTACCATAACGCACATTCTGCGTCCCGAATTTCTTTTCTAACAAAGATGTATTATATTTCGATAGAAAATGCAAAAATGCAATAACATAGGGCGTGTTCGATTAAAAAAAATATATTTGAATATATATATATATATATATATATATATATATATATATATATATATATATATATATATATATATATATATAAACATATAAAAGTTGAAACTGAGCTCGGATATGGGTTCTGGGGGTCCTAGTTCGCGCTCATTTGCAAAAAATTTTTCAAAATTCAAAAGTCGGGATCTCTCCATTAGTGAATTTTTTCTACGAAAATTCACTAAAAACAATCGTTCAAAATTGAAAAGAAAAACATTCTTTCCATAGAGATCAAAGGAGCTTTAAAATCATAGTCATATTTTAACGACATTAAGGAAAATGACGGCTGAGACACAGATTTAAGAGCTTGTTAGTCATTTAGATCCGTATTTTTAACTCACAAAGCGTTAATGCCTACTAATCTACGACTACCAGAATTATCAGTTTTGAGGTGTCACCTTTTTTTAATCAGACGCTTGTAATTTCTTTGTTATTTTACCTAGAAACCTAAATTTTACTACAGAGGATACTCTTTATGACATAACCCAGCGAACCAAAGTTGGTTAGCATAGCTTTTTATTTTTGGAGATATGAATTTTTTTCGAAAGAAATTTTTTTACCGGAAAACCTTATCCGATTTTTCTGGCGAAAGAACTTACCAAGCTATTTATAAAAAGGAAGGTACTGACCGAATTTGATCAAACTCGGTCTATTATTTTTTGAGATATCGGTGTGATACATATATGCATATATATAAATATATATATATATATATATATATATATATATATATATATATATATATATATATATATATATATATATATATATATATATATATATATATATATATATATATATATATATATATATATATATATATATATATATATATATATATATATATATATATATATATATATAAGCATATAAAAATTGAAACTGACCCCGAATATGTGTTTGTTCTAGAGGTACTAGTTTGTGCTCCTCATTGGTGAATTTTGTTAAAAGAAAATTCACTAAGAAACATAAAATAATGCTTGTATACAATGAGGATACGATACGATAGTTTTGTGTTGTTCACATCACCAATCCTCAAAATCAGAATCTCAAGAATTTAAAATAATTTTTATTTTCAACTAATTTCACTGTTTACAGGGGCGCTCATTTTTTCAAAGTATCATAACCATGTTAACAGAAAAGAAAACATAACGGCAGTGGTATTTCCTTTATACGGTGCGAATCACCTTTATCATTGACCCAAGTATTTAAAGTATGTTCTTTGGTCATTCAACATTTTCAATTTTTAACAAAGATGGACAAAGATAATATCTACTGTTTGTTTATACCATAGGCGGCTCCTCAATAAGTGCGCCTGTGCCCGCGCACTGCCGCCTGCCGTGAAAATAATAATATTTTTGCTATGCTATATTTTAATAAATTTTGATTTACTTTTCTACCTCCTGCATTCAACAAACAAAATTAGTATATCGAGAATCGCAGAGTCGGCAGCCATTAATACAGCACCAGAAGAAGTATAGTGTTAAAGGTTACATGCGTTATATAGATCCATATACATTAGTCGCGCGGCGGTGTGTATTTTTCGGCGCTCTAAGTAAATGCGATACTCCAATGCGAAATGATCGACTATCTTCGTCAAAAACGACGGAATAAGCAATCTGGTTGTGCGCTTTAAAATCCACACTTGCAGTTTGCAGTGCACTTTTCGGAGAGCGTGTCTAGTAATTTTCATGTAGTGCTTCGCGTCGGATTGATTTTAATTAGATCATTTCGTTGTTGTTTACATGTTCCAGCAAGATTATTATTATAATTATGATGGATACTACTTCGGATTGCTTAATAAGTGGACAAAATAATTGTGATACTGTAATTAATTCAGTGGATAATATTTTAAAGGTTAACTTTTCACAGTTAGACTTAAATTATAAGGTAAGGATTAAAAGTTTAGGAGGACCTAAACAAGATTTAAAGTTAAGCCAAACTTGTATGAAAAAAAAAAGAAGGTAGGTCTTTTACTCGACGTTTTGCTAGAAGTATATATAATCGCAACGAATAGATATGTGGATGCGATGTAAGGAATTATTTTTTGTTTTTGTTTTCCATGCTTAATGCACCAGCAATGTTGGCAATAAACAAAGATTTTGTATTTTAAACTTTGATGAAAGAGTTTTAGAACAGTTCGTGGCTATCAAAAATAGACGTATGGATTTTTTGTTTAAGGAATGAGTATAGGTCTGTTATGTTAT
Organism: Tillus elongatus; assembly: GCA_964006375.1. Taxonomy (NCBI): domain Eukaryota; kingdom Metazoa; phylum Arthropoda; class Insecta; order Coleoptera; family Cleridae; genus Tillus; species Tillus elongatus. The sequence goes on from OZ023267.1 coordinate 10,205,753, forward strand.
AACTTATAAACTGTTGGCAATAAACAGGGACTTTGTATTTTAAATACCGAACTTTGATGAAAGAGTTTTAGAACAGTTTGTGGCTATCAAAGATAGACGTATGGATTTTTTGTTTAAGGAATGAGTATAGGTCTGTTATGTTATAACTTATAAACTGTTGGCAATAAACAGGGACTTTGTATTTTAAATACCGAACTTTGATGAAAGAGTTTTAGAACAGTTTGTGGCTATCAAAGATAGACGTATGGATTTTTTGTTTAAGGAATGAGTCTAGGTCTGGTATGTTATAACTTATAAACTAAAGTGGATGCTGAGTGTTGACATAATTGTGATTTGTGTTAGTAATTATCAAAGGAAATGACTTATTAACTACTATAACCTATAACTACCTAGAGGAAAACATGGTAAGTAGTTAATAATTATCAAGTTTAGTTAGTTTGGTAAGTAGGTTTTCCTATAATACATTTTCGGGGAAAAAAGAGGCGCGCCTTTCATTTTTAGTCAATTTTTATTAAAAAAAATTCACTAATAGAGATGTATCAATGGAGATACTTTGCAAAAATTTTTAAGTGAGCGCAAACTAGGACTCCTAGAACCCATATCCGGGGTCAGTTTCAATTTTTATATGTTTATATATATATATATATATATATATATATATATATATATATATATATATATATATATATATATATATATATATATATATATATATATATTGTGTGTATCCAACCGATAACTCAAAAAATAAGCAACTGATGTCGATGAAACTCGGCAAGTGCCTTTATTTTATTAATGGCTTATATGAGTTCGTTAGTCAGGAAAATCGGATAAGGTTTTCCGGGAAAATTTTGAGTTTTGTTCAAAAAAATATTTTTCTCCAAAAACTACAAAGCTATTTTAATGAAATTTGGTGGATATGTTGCCTTGTAAAAGAGCTTACTACACATTAAAATTCAACTTTCTATATTTTTAGAAAATTGAGTTATTCAAATTTTGAGTTTTTATTTGACAAAATTTTTATTTGTTGTTGTTATTTTGATGAATTTCGGTGCATATGTTGCACTGGGTAAGACCTTACTATACACCAAAATTCAACTTTTTAGGTTTGTAGAAACTTGAGTTATTCAAATTGGAAGTATTTAATAAAAATTCACTACCATAACGTACTTACTGCGTCCCGAACTTTTTTTTCTTGCGCACCTCCAATGCATTAAGGCACTAGCCGCTACTGGTTTATACATACATCACCACAGATCCTACAAAATAAGGTCACATGCGCAGTTCGTTGTTAAGAACGTCATGTCACTGGGCGCCTTGATGGATTCAAGTAAAGCGTTGCACAAATTTACCAACAATTATTTTTATTTTTATTTCAACAACACACCACGACGGCTTACAGCCTAAATACTATCGTACCGTGGGTGTCGACAAGGAGGAAAGAGGCAACTTGTTAATTCTGGACTTGAAGGTTTGGAGGTTCGGGGGAGGAGGAAAAACATGTGCCGGCAAGGAATTCCACAACTTGGAAGTCACCGGGACAAAAGAGCGGGCATAACAAGATGTTCTATGTTTGGTGACCCGGACAGTAAAAGGGTGCATTCGCTCTGCTCCCCTGGTAGATCTGTTGGGGGCAGCAGGTGGAGGAACTATGGAAGAAAGCTCCTCTGAGCAGTACCCGTGCAGATATCTATAAAAGAGAGAGAGTCAACCAACGGCACGTCGGTGGGCAAGGGATGGCAGCCTTTGGGTGAGGGTAGGGTCACCGATGAGACGTATACCTCTCTTCTGAATGGAGTGCAGGGTAGCGAGTGTAGAAGCGGCAGCAGCACCCCAGACGTGGGAGCAGTATTCGAGGTTTGGTCTTATTTGTGAAGTATATAAAGTATAGAGATTAGCTGGTGAAATGTATTTGCGAGCCTGGAGGAGGAAAGCTAATTTCTTAGCAGCCGCTTCTGCAATTGATGTGACATGTTGGTGCCAATTGAGATTTCGATCCACAGAGATGCCAACAAGTGAAAAGGACTCATTACTTTGAATAACTTGGTTGTTTATTGTGATGGGTCTAGGGCTGGTGTATCTCTTATGAGAAAGAAAGCAAGACTGTGATTTGGTGAGGTTGAATTGTACAAGATTTCTACTTCCCCAGTCTAATATTTTTTGAAGATCCACGGATATAGAACCCTCCATGAGTCTGCGATCCTCATCTAGTTGGACTAAAGAGACAGGCTTAGAATAAAAATTGCGTCCATTGGCCCAATATTGAATCAAAACTTAAATGTAACTAAAACGCGTTGGTCGAAATGCCTTGCTGGACCTACTTCCATATTGCTTTAAGTTTATTCCCCATATTAGTAAAATACATTTTAATATAACTTGAAAATGATCTGTGGTGATTTGGTCGCCGACCTATTGTTAGGGCGATTTTACGTCAATTTGACTTTAAATGCTGCTTGGGTATCGTATTAAAAAATTCCAAATTTGTTTGTAGTCGGTTAATAAATTAGATTCCCGGTAATCTGGGTTTACTTTGTATTAAATTTGTTTTATTAGTACAGTATTAATTTATTATGGAACACATCGCGTACAGACCTTAAAACGGCTTTTAAAGTCATTAACCGGTTGCTTGTATTCGCTTTGTATTCAAAGCATATATAATTAACTTGTAAATTGCGGCAAATTTATTCATCTTAGGTAATACACATTTCACAGATATTACTCTGAGCAAGCTCACGTACAATTAAGTTGGTAAAACTCTAGGAAAACAAGTTATAACGTTCGGGGATGCTCTCCTGCATAAAATTACGTACATAAACAATCAGCAAATAAAGTCAACTCGCAAACTAAAAACTCAATCGTAATTTCCCACAGGTAGGCAGGAAGAATCAAACGTCGAATGGAACGCATCAACGTCAACCGCAGGCGTTTTATCCCCCCCACCAGAAAGCTCTAAGTCTTGTGGTATATACTCGACGCTAAACGTCGCAACGGCACATGGTGTGCGGATGTTCTATAGTACGGGTGGCACTGGTTCAGTGCTCGGTGAGACGACGCGCGCGATCGTATCGAACTCATAATTAGAAGTTTAAGACGATCTCTGCATTAATTGTTTCCTTACTTTAAGATTTAAGGTTAGTTCCTTTGAGAGAAAATTAACTGAAAGAAAGATATTCACTGCATGGCATGCATTTTAATTGCTTTGAAATCTGCAATGCACCAGCTTGCAATTTTGATACTTTCAACTTCAGACACTGTCTCAAAAGTTTTATTTATTTTTAGACAGAAAAAAACATCTATGCTTTGTAGCACTTTTAATAATGTACGCTTCTATGAAACCTGTCTCAAGAAAATAATAAAAATTTACATCAAAATTATTAAAATCTTCGGTACGTTAAAATTGTTATTAGCTGACAAAAATCAGAAGCTTGGCTTAATGTTTGAAACCCTAATGATCATAGTGTTAAATCAGTTTAGTAATATTCATCCCAAAAATAATAATAAACATTAAAAACAATTTAAAGCGTAAGTAGTTTCGTGCGTTTTTTATATATCGTAGAAATATAACTTAAATATACACTATTTGTAGTTACTTTCTTTCGGCAAAACCGTTTCGTACCTAATGCAGATATAGAGGTTACTTCTCTGGCTTGAAAGTGCCTATTTTCATCACTAAAATCAGTTTCTACCTTGAGACATCGCCAGGCCGGAAAAAGTGTATTCGTTTTTGCGCATTCATGAAACTATAAATAAAAATCCTTTGCTACGGTGGGGTATTTTAAACAAAAATTCTTTTAAATAAAATTTAAACGACTACGTAGTTAATATACATTGATACTTAACTTGAAAATAAAATCAACTTATAGCAATTATAACCAAACTAAATACAGACGTAATAAATATTTTTCTGCCTTCGAAAATGTATATTTTCCTCTCTGTAACCAGTTTTGCTGTTTAACAGCATCATCATACAGGAGAAGATTGATTTGAGTTACACGAATTCATGACAACTACAAATAATAATCTGTTGTTAAGTTATGATGTTTTGATCAAAAAATTCTTTAAAAATTACGCTTGACGTCTTTAAAATGTCTACGTGATGTATGTCAATATTTGAAATAAAATAAGTGCTGCAAATTGAATCATAAATTCCACATAGCTGTGGTAATCTATTCTTCTCTGAGATACATTTTTATTAAATGAATTTAGGGTCCATGACTTGACCACAAAGAAAATATTCGTATGTACCCATAAACTGAAACCTTACTCGAGTTTTAACGAAGAAATATCAGTTTTCACCAAATCACCCCTCATTTATCACCTACCCCTTGGAATGATCTTACCCCAATACAAATAGACGCGTTCTTTTGTGCTAACTGGATATTAAATTTGAAGATGATATCTCAATTCGTTCGAAAGTTATTGCGCCTACTGACAGGTATACAGACCGACAGAAATAAAATTGTTTTTGAATCAAGTACTCTATATGTTTTGAGACTTTTTATGTCGTTTTATCAAAATAAAAATTTTAAAATTTCTGCTACTGATATTCCTTCCTCACACATTCAACCCCTAACTTAGTGTTAGAATAACAGATGGAATTAAAAGTTTTCTAATAAACAAACCCTAAAACGTTATATTACTCGAGTTTTAACGAAAAATGTCAATTTTCGCCAAATCACCCTAACTCATCCCCTACCCCCGAACTGATTTTACCCAAAAACTATTCGAACCGTCAGTTTGTCGGGTACTAACTGTATACCAAATTTTTCTTCACACAAACATTTTGTGTTTTTTTTCACAACAATCAGCTCTTGACTTTTATACGTAAACTTTGATTTTGAAAATTTTTCTAGGCCATCTTTTTTTTTTCATAATAAAAATTTAAAAAAATACAGAAAAATTCCCTACAACTATTTTCACACCAAAGCCCTCGGACAAAATAGATAAATCCAGAATTATAACCTGCTGTTAAATCTGAATCAAGAGATGAGGATGTGATTTTTTAAATACTATAGCCTTTTCTTCTTTTAACTTAGAGATCTGAATTTTGGAACCTAATACACATCGTGTAACCAATATAATTATAGCTTTGCTGTTTTCGAAGATACAAAGATTTCCAGGATCACATAATTTTTTATCCATGCCATTTATCCGTCTGTTACCTTTTGTGTTATTGTGGCAATGTATTATATATATATATATATATATATATATATATATATATATATATATATATATATATATATATATATATATATATATATATATATATATATATATATATATATATATATATATAGTTTCATAGTTTAAGCTTTCGTGACGATATCATTAACATTTCTTAACTGTCAGTTGTGGGATAAAACTGTATTATATATATATATATATATATATATATATATATATATATATATATATATATATATATATATATATATATATATATATATATAGATATATATAGTGTGCCCGGATGGACTGAACAACAGGGAAATCATTCTTATTTGTAACTTTACGAAAAAAATTAATTCTTATAGAAATTTTGGATTCACTCAAAAACATCAATTTTGGAAAAAAATTAAAAGCATTTTTTTAGCAGCTGAAAAAATTATAAAAACACACTTGAGCTAAACAAAAACCTTTTTTTTTATGCAATGTGATATCCTCCAAACTCTACACACTTTTCAGCTCTACATACAAATTCTTTATAAACATTGTGGATCATATCATGACAGAATTTATCGCTTACGTAATTTTTTGGTTTCAAAATTTCAATGTTGTTATCCAAATTAGTATTATAAAAATGCTGGTTAACATATTCCCATAAAAAAAATCCAATGGGCTTAGATCAGAGGAACGAGCCGGCCAATTGACGGGTCCGTAACGACCTATCCATTTGTTTTCAAAATGTTCTTGCAGATAATTTCTTACCAACGGTGTTGAGTGAGCAGGGCATCTTGTTGAAAATACATACCTGGAAAGTTACGTTCATTTTTTACTGTAGGCAACAAAATTTTTTGAAGCATCTTCAAATACGTATGTTGATTCACATTTTCATTAAAAAAATACGGACCGATGATTTTTCCATACATAATACCACACCACACACTGACCTTCTGGTAATACTGACCTCTCTTCACAATTCTAAAATTAGGATTCTCTCTCAAACAAAATCTACATTCTGCGAAGAAACTTTTGTAAATGGCGATCCATCCGAAAAAATAATGTTTTTGTAAAAATTCCGATTTACAGACTGATTTTCTCTTAGCCACAAGGAAAAGTATAAACGCAGAGCATCATCGCAATTTTTTCATGTATATTCATATACATATTTTCATGTACAAAAATTGGTTTATAAGGTTTAATTTTGTTTTCTTTAAACATTCTTTGTAAATGTGATTTGCTACTTAACTGATTTAACTGTAACCTTTTTGGCAGGAATAACTTTGTAAATGTTACAACAGAATTTAGACCCAGTATTGTAGCAGCATGTTCTTCATTGTGTGTCGTTTCTCTTTTCTTGAAATCATGTACGGTACCCGCTCTCTAATTTTTTCCACTAAATTTCGAACAGCATTAAGGAACTCGTGAACTTCAGGACACTTCTGTCGAAATTTTTGAATTAAAAAGTTATAAGAAGTCACCAGTTCCATAACATTGAACAAGGTAAACTCTTTGCACTAAAGTTAGCATTACTATAAACTCTCAGTAAAAATTGGAAAATATATAATGACATAAACCAATGACAAGCAACTTTATTTACTTATCAAGTTGTCATGAAAGACACGTTGTCTGATTTCATCAAAAAAAATGAAACTTGGAATTTTCTCAGCTTCTAAATAAAATTTTAATTTTTTTACAGAATTGGTGTTTTGGAGACAATCAAAAAATTTTTGATTACATAAATACTTATATAATAGAATGCGAAACATACCTCGAATATGGGTTCCCGACGGCCTAATTCGTGCTTAATCAAAGAAGTCTCTTCATTAGCAAATTTTTTCTAATAAAATTCGCCAAAAGGGTAATAAATGAAATTTGGTAAATAAATTATATTTATTAAAGTTACCATGTACCAAAATTTCTCGGTTAATGGAAAGTTGAGTTATAATCCTCAAAACAAAAAATCAAGAGTTAATAGTACCGTAACTCACTGCGACTTTTAGTGAATTTTCGTAGAAAAAATACACTATTAGGAAGATCCCGACTTTTCAATTTTGAAAACATTTTTTGCAAATGAGCGCGAACTAGAACCCATATCCGGGGTCAGTTTCAATTTATATATATATATATATATATATATATATATATATATATATATATATATATATATATATATATATATATATATATATATATATATGTGTGTGTGTGTGTATATGTATCACACCGATAACTCAAAAAATAATGGGCCGATTTTAATAAAATTTGGCATATACCTTCCCTTTGTAAACGGTTTGAATAAGTACGTTAGCCAGGAACATCGGACGAGGTTTTCGGGGAAAATTTTGAGTTTTCATTCAAAAAAGATTTTTATCTCAAAAAATTAAGAGCGGATATTGATAAAATTTGGCATGTACTTTCCTTTTGTAAATAGCTTAGACAAGTTTGTTAATCAGGAAAATCGGAAGAGGTATTCCGAGAAAATTTTGAGTTTTCATTTGAAAAATTTTTTTCCAAAAAATAATGAGCCGATTTTGACAAAATTTGGCGTGTACCTTTCTTTTGTAAATGAATTGGACAAGTTCGTTAATGAGAAAAATCGGACAAGGTTTTCTGAGAAAATTTTGAGTTTTCATTTAAAAAAAATATCTCAAAAAATAAAAAAGCTATGATAACTAAATTTGGTAGGTAGGTTTACCATATAAAAAGTAAACCATACACCAAAATTTGGATTTCTATGTTACAAGAAAAAAAGTTATAATAAAATATTTTGTGCCACACCATTTCTATGAAAATTCACCACCACAACGCACTAGCTGCGTCCAGGCTTTTATTATTTTCAAGCAAAAGCTATTAGTAAGCAGGTTTAATAGATTTTATAGGAATTTATGGAGGTATGCACAGTAGATGTGCATTTTCAGAAAGAATGTTTTTGAATATCCTATACATACTCTATTATAAATATTATTATCATACGGTAATAAGAATAACAATAGCAGAGGTTATCATGCAAATTATCAAAATAACTGCCCCGGTTTAAACATTGTAGGTTTCAGTGTTTCTATGAAATTATTAAAATTATATATTTCCACATGTGCATGCGAGGAATATGAAATTTCAATTTTCCTGTTTGGCAACGGGTAAGACTCCTGCTGTTCCAAACCTCTTTATTATTATATGAAGCCAATGGTAGCCCTAAAATACACGAAAACACAGGTCATCATTATACTGCATAATTTTATGATTCTCGGCTTTACCAGCAAATAGAAATTAATACCGATGATGTCAATTATTGAAATCTAAAGAGTATGATATACAGTTACAAACACAATTAACAAATTTCTATTGCCCGCTTTTGTGAAAACTGAAACCTGTGATGAAAAAGAATTTTTCTTCCTCTGAAGATGTTGACATGGTCAACGAAACGATCGTAAAGTCTCTGAAATATGTGTTGTGGTGATTTGGGTGTTCTCCAAGTGTACTTATTAACCGCTTTCCAATGTTTACGCGAACTGTCAAATACATAAAAATATGAAGCACGCTTAGTTTGTAATTGGTTACCCGACAGCCTCGGTGGTTTAGTGGTAAGAGCGTGTGCCTCTGAACCGAATGGTACTGGCTTTGGACTCAGCGTACTCCTTCCACTGTTTTCGTACATACTATTACATTTACATCAACTGAGGTTGTGGCATTGTATTTGAGCAAGTTGAATGTCTGTACGTTCCGCCCTTCTGAGGGGAAATATTAACATTTCGCTTCGGTTTCTCCTTTTGGGGATAACACTCCCGTAACTTGAGAATAATTGAATAATCTTCATAAAATCTTAGTTTTCGTACCCTAAATTGGCCATTTTTATCACTATTAAGGGCCTATTTTTTAATTTCGATAACAAAATTCACCGCGTGCACTTCTATCATGCAAACGTTACTTGGTTGACAAATTAAATTCCAAATGCTACTATTGTTACAAGTTTGCAACTCTGATTCGAATAAATTATTTATGTATTTATCTCCAAAACGGTTGGATTTAGGTATGGGGAATGCTAATGTAAATCAAGAGAGATTCGAAGTGCCAATTAACTTATTTATGAAAATACAGGCTTTCCTATCCATCGAATTAGCAGACATGCATTTGTGTTTGGGTCAAGCTCATCGAAATGGTAAAATGTATTTATTCTATAAAATACCCTAATAGACGTCAACCAGATAGACAAATATCTAACCGAGTCGATTAAAGTTTCCGTGAAAATGGGATTACAAAGCAAAATAGAAATGCCGGACGACCTCGAACTAGAAAAACTTCTAACAGAGAAGACAAGTTTTTAACCTCGTTAAAAATTATCCTAGAGTCAGCTCCAGACAAATGAGTAATATTGTGGGCCAAATATCTCACCAAAGTGTTCTACGTATACTAAGAGAGCACCACTTTCTACCGTTTCACATCCAACCAATCCAGGCATTACATGAAGGAGATAATGTTGCAAGACTTAACTTTTCCAGATGGGTTCTTCAGAAGTTTGATGAAAATAACTTCTTTATTAACACTGTATTATCGATTGATGTTCACCAACAACAGCATGTTTAATATGCACAATATATGATATGGTATGGTCGGTGCAAAATCCAAATAATTTTTTATAAGTTCATCATCAGCGTAGACTTTCAATAAACGTGTGGTCTGGTGTTCTGGACGATTATCTATTAGAACCCATTGGGCTACCTAATAAGGTGAATTCCCCGATGTACCACGAATTTCTTCAAGAAACTTTACAACAAATTCTTAAAAATATTCCTCTCAATAAAATAATACAAATGTGGTATTTACAATATGGCCATAGAGTCCACAATGCCAGGGTAGTAAGAGAGTGCTTAAGAACGATGTTCCAAAATCGTTGGATAGGTATTTGTGGACCCGTTCATTGGCCGCCTAGGCCCACAGACCTAAATCCTATTCATTTTTGCATATGGGAATACGCTAAAAGCTTAGTTTATGCCACCATATCATATAGTAGGGAAGAGCCTTGACAAAAAATTGATAAAGCAATCGAATCGATTAGAAATACCCCCTTGATATTACAAAGAATAAGATGGAACTGAAAAAGGTGAGCATAAGCTTGCTACAGTCTGACGGCGAACATTTTCAACATTTATTCTGATTTGTAGTGTTCTGGTCGTAACCTTGTTTGTAACTAATTTTGTCAATACATTTATTAATATGTAGTAGTTTGAGGATTATATTACTTAATTTGAAATATTCCGTGACCTTATCGGGAAGAAATTGCACAGATACCGTAAATTGCAGTTATCTCAATAATTACACCTTATACAAAAAATACAAGAGGCTCCTTCTGTAGCCAATAGACTACTTATTTCAAAAATATACAGGCTAGTCACAAAAAGCCCAATTCATATATTTCTTTGATCGAAAGATGAAATCACAACCCCTATTTTTATACGCGACTGGGCGTTTTATTTTTTTGAAAATACCATTAAATTGAGCCTTCTAATGACCTTGCAGATTTGAAGTTCTTATTCAGAACCATTTCAGAATTATCATAAAATTTATAATTTTACTTAAGATTTTTCCACGGCCTTTTCTCTGTAAATAGGCCGAATTGATCAAAAGTGCACTATTAAAAGTTTCATATATTTTCATGCTTATTGTCGTAATGCACTTTGCGACATACAATTAAGGACCACCCCCATATATATATATATATATATATATATATATATATATATATATATATATATATATATATATATATATATATATATATATATATATATATATATATATATAGATATATAGATATATATATATATATATATATATATATATATATATATATATATATATATATATATATGTATTGATTCAAAAAATATGTTATAGAAAAATAAAATGAACAACCTGTATATCTGCAACGAGGGCCACCAGAGACCGAATTTCCGTTTTTTTTTCATCAACTGTGTATGCCGCTTGTCTGGTTTCGTCCTGTATATTTTGCACAGTCTCTGTACATTCAAATGCTATTTTTTTTTGTATTGGTTTCAAAACTTCGTAAATTTTTTTAAAATTTAAGTAAATAATTTAAAAGATGTTTTATTATCGAATTATATTTTTTTTAGATTGACCATCGTGGCATCAATAATGGGATTATAAAAATAAAAGTAACAGTACAATGGAAGTAGGGAAGGCTTTACAGTGGAAGAATTCAAGAATGGAAAGAGCGTGACAGAAATTATTCAGGATGTTGGTCTGTGTTGTAGCAGGAGTAATCCTGCAAATTCTTCAGCAAACTTCAGGTAAGTGATTGCATGAAAATTTCAAAACAAATTCCCAATCGAATAAAAACGCGGATGTATATGTGTGTATATTTATACCTGCGGCAGTAAAATGTAGAGGGAGAATAACCGCATTTGTTTGATTATTCCGTTCCACTCAATGAAATTACATCCAGCTTTATCCACACACGTTCCACAATTCTCCGCAATATTCAGGTGAACCGCCTCTTAGAATATCTTAATTCTCGTAAAGAGAATTGGTTATTAGATTTTCAGATTGCTGTTGTCTCCTTTATAGCCCTTAATTACAGATTTGATTAAAATATGTTTAGCTTTCTGGTTTTCAGAATAAACTATTTTATTGAGTAACTCTAATACAGACTAAATCGGCTAAACTAGCAATCATCAGAGAATGAATAATTCTGAATTATTTATACTCTGATGACGCTAACTTGGTTAGTGAAACGATTGTCAGATTTTTTTTGAAAGTTTCGTGGTGATTTGGGTTCTTCAAGTGTACTTATCTGTGCTCATCACAGGTTCCAATCTTAGCTTAGTGATAATATGTGTTGATAACTTATTCGTTACCATACCACATTTTGTGCTACAGTATTTCTCCCACAATATATATATATATATATATATATATATATATATATATATATATATATATATATATATATATATATATATATATATATATATATATATATATATATATATATATATATATATATATATATATATTTGCGCATTTGCAGCAACATTCGGAAAACCCTCAGTTCTAGGGTAATAACCAAAATGGCCACGGAGGCAAAGAAATTACCTGCGTGAGCATCCGGAGCCAAGGAGTCGTACTATTTACAACATGGCGCACCATAACGCACTAACTGCGTCAGCATTTCATTCATAATGCATAAATATTGATACCTCATTCAGTACCATAACGTACTTTATTTTATTTTATTATTTCAACAACACACCACGAGGGCTTACAGCCTAAATAATATCGTACCGTGGGTGTCGACAAGAAGGAAAGACGCAACTTCTTAATTCTGGATTTAAAGGTTTGGAGATTCGGGGAAGAAGGAAAAACATGTGGCGGCAAGGAATTCCACAACTTGGAAGTCCTCGGGACAAAAGAGCGGGCATAGCAAGTTCTATGTCTGGTGACCTGGACAGTAAAAGGGTGCATTCGCTCTGTTCCCCTGGTAGATCTGATGGGGGCAGCAGGTGGAGGAAATATGGAAGAAAGCTCCTCTGAGCAGTGGCCGTCCAGATATCTATAAAAGAGAGAGAGAGAGAGAGAGGTCACCCACGGCATGTCGATGGGCAAGGGATGGCAGCTTTTATAGGGTAGGGTCACCGATGAGACATATAGCTCTCTTTTGAATGAAGTCCAGGATAGCGAGTGTAGAAGCAGCAGCAGCACCCCAGATGTGGGAGCAGTATTCGAGTTTGGTCTTATTTGTGAAGTATATAAGGTATAGAGATTAGCTTGTGAAAAGTATTTGCGAACCCGGAAGAGGAAACCTAATTTCTTAGCAGCCGCTTCTGCAATTGATGTGAGATGTTGGTGCCAATTGAGATTTCGATCCACAGAAATGCCAACAAGTGAAAAGGACTCATTATTTTGAATAACTTGGTTGTTTATTGTGATGGGTCTAGGGAGGGTCTATCTCTTATGAGAAAGAAAGCAACACTGTGATTTGGTGGGGTTGAATTGTACAAAATTCCTACTTCCCAGTCTAATATTTTTTGGAAATCCACAGAGATAGAACCACCCATGAGTCTGCGATCCTCATCTAATTGTGCTAAAGAGACAGGCTTAGAATATTGTATATTTGAGTGGAGGGTGCTGTCGTCTACGTAACTGTGAACTGGGTTGGATGTGCTAGAGAGGAGGTCATTGATGTGGAGAAGAAACAAAGTAGGGGCTAAAGCTGAACCTTCATGAACTCCTGCATAAATTGGATACAGTTTCGAGGAATGGCCATCCACGACAAAAGAAATGCTCCGGTTGGAGAGGAACTTTGCTGTCCACGTACAGTGTTTTGGTGGTAGGCCATAGGCCGGTAGTTTATTAAGCACCGCTGCGTGCCAGACCTGGTCGAATGCTTTGGATATGTCTAGAGCGACAATATAGGATTCACTGTGTAGTTCTATAGACTTGTTCCAAGAATGGGTGACAAAGGAAAGGAGGTCAGCAGTTGATCTGCGTTGACGAAATCCATATTGCTTGTCGTGGATTAGACTGTGTTTTTTAAGAAATTTTAGTAATTCGGTGTGTATGTACTTTTCCATCATTTTAGAGACGACTGAAAGAAGAGAAATAGGCCTGTAGTTGGAAGCGCTTTGGATCATTTCTTGGGAACGGACTGTACTCGAGCAGTTTTCCAGTTACTAGGGAATATGCCTCTATTGTAAGGTGTCTGAAACAGACGAGTCAGGACAGAAGCAAATTCTTGTGCGCATTTTTCCTGGTATTAAGAGAAGAGGGCATCTTTCGTACCTTTTTAGTTTTGAAAATGATATCCGTCATATTATGCGCGACATTGGGGACTATTGGTGGTTGAACATTTGGAGGTGGGTTGAGAGTAGAATTGCCGGCGAACAACGAGGCAAAAAGTTCAGCCTTGCACAGGGCGATAGAAATAATTTCATCCCCTGAGGCAAGAGGTGGGAACGTGCTCTTACAGACATTATTCCCAATAGATTTAGAAGAGTCCAGAAGGGTTTGCTGCCGCTGGAGCTTAAGGGGACGTTGTTTTTGATGTGGTTATTAAACGAGTTTTTTGCATCAGAAAGAATGCGGACGTAGCGGTTACTTGCGTCGTTAAATTCTTGACGGTTTTCTTGACTGGGATTGTGTAGAAGCTTTTTGTGAGCTTTGACCTTTTCAAGTCTGGCCTTGTCACAAGATTTAGAGAACCAGGGCTTTTGAGTGGCTGAAAAGGTTTTCTGTGCACGTGGAGTAAATAATTCCATGCCAGCTTGGATGATTTCGGTGACGTTTTGTGAGATATCAGAGGGGCCAGGATGAGAGAAGAAGACAGACGCCCATGGAAATGAGGAAAAGTAATCTCGCATTTCGTCCGAGTTTGCGGAGTTGTAGTGCCAAACGATACGTGGGTGTGATGACTGTGTGACCTCGGGTTGCATTGCGCAGGAAGCAGTGACCATGCCGTGGTCTGAGCGACCCAGGGGAGCGGTGACTGATATATTTTAGCAGTCACGATTTGTAGTAAGAAGGAGATCCAAGGGATTTGAGCTGTGTGTTGGGATTCGAGGAAAGTAAGTAGGCTGCTAAACCATATTGGCTGAAGAATTTCTGACTGCAAAGGCCTCCGCTGCTCTTCCTTGTGGATTTGGTTTTGAAGATCCTAGCCATTCCTTATTATGGACATTGAAGTCACCAAGAATATTGACCTCGGAGGAAGGATATTCAGAAATAAGATCGGTATTTTCAGAAAGGTAATCAAAGAGCTGGACAAAGTTGTTGTTAGAAGGTGACCGGTAAATGCAACAGATGAATTTAGTTGCAGTCCTGAGAGAGAGTTTTATTTCTTCCAGCTTCAGCGTCAGTATCTTTCTTGGTTTTATAATGAAGCCCAAGGAAGTAAAATTCAAAAGCCGCAATCTTCCCCTTATCGAAAGTTGTTTTTACAAAATTTCGCTAAAAATTATAGCCTATTAAGTCACAATATCTATAATTTAAACTACTGGAAATGAGTCTATTTGAAATAAATTTTGGCAGTTGAAGCACCGAGGTAAGTCTTTGTAAAACATACTTCTTAATACATTTCCTGTACATAGCCATAATCTGTTTCAGAATCTTTGTTTAAAAATCGCCAATATCGATGTTACATATAAATGAAAATATAAAATGCTAAAATCGATATACTGGTGAGATTTGGGATTGCAGGGTAAGAGAAGTTCAAAGGAAATTTGGAAACTGACAGAATAAAACCGTTTGAGAGTTGGATTTTTTGGAAGAAGTTTAAAATTATGTCATCTGCAAGTACAGAGATGTTGTATAATTAAAGTAACAATAAATAACTAAATAAATATCATGACTTTGACGTTTTAAGAAGAAAAAGTCTGGACGCAGCAGGTGCGTAATGGTTGCTAATTTTCGTAAAAATGTTTTTAATTACACATATGCCTTGTTTTTTGAAAGAAGGGCATTTGGTTGGCAGTATAACTTATATAGTAGTATTAATGTACCATATTTTATTAAAATAGCCTCGCTTTCTTAAAAAAGTACAAAAATTTTCCGAAAATAAACTTAAAAGGTTCCAGAAAAATCTGATCCGATTTTCATGACCAACGAACCCCCCAACATACTATCACAGCTACCAAGATAGAATTATTCACAAACAGCTTTAGGATCAAAATTGAAGAAAAAAAACACCATTTCTCTTTACAGAAATTGCCTTCAGTAATGTTACATTAAATTATATTTTTCACAAAAATTCGACAACTTTTTTTTACAATAACTTACTAAACATTTATTCTTAATTACCAACAATTACTGTCGAAGGCTTTCGACACTCTAGACCACGTGATCTTGTTGTCTAGATTGGAAAAAATCAGCATAAGAGGACTGACCTTGAATTTACTCGAGTCATATCTAAGAGGCGGAACACAGGGAGCAAAAATATATGAAAATAGAAGTAGTTCAAAGCCTGTGGGGTGTGGTGTCCCACAAGGGACGGTGCTGAGTCCTATCCTTTTCTGGATTTATGTCAATTCTCTGACACAAGTATCAAAGGAGAGTAGGGTCATATGTTTCGCAGATGATTCAGTTGTGCTGGTCAGGTCAGGTCAGGAACATTTATTCTTAATTACCAACAATTACTGTCGAAGGCTTTCGACACAACATTTATTCTTAATTACCAACAATTACTGTCGAAGGCTTTCGACACTCTAGACCACGTGATCTTGTTGTCTAGATTGGAAAAAATCAGCATAAGAGGACTGACCTTGAATTTACTCGAGTCATATCTAAGAGGCGGAACACAGGGAGCAAAAATATATGAAAATAGAAGTAGTTCAAAGCCTGTGGGGTGTGGTGTCCCACAAGGGCCGGTACTGAGTTTTATCCTTTTCTTGATTTATCTCAATCCTCTGACAGAAGTATTATGACGCCGCCAAAGTTGGCATGGGTCAAAATTTATATGACCCCGCCGCGCTTCCTTTTATACCAGATGACAAATGCTCAAATAATTCCTAACTTATCAACAAACCTAATTTGTCATTGGCATAAGCTAAGTTACCGGGAAGTTAGAGGGCCGCCAGCTTTTATACAGTGGAGATGGGCGTGGGTTAAAATAAGATCTTAATTAGGGGCGCCACTTGATTGTTTAACCTCTACTCCCGGATATTCCAATAAGATGTTACTAATCTGCTTCCTTGCCCAGATCCAACACAACCAAGAACTCTTGGATCACACTGGCAACTATAGCCAACCACAATCGAGCACAGGAAGCTACAAGGGAGATGTAATTACGATAACACCAACTAAAATTCGGAACGGTATGGTCTCATAGACCCACAAATAACGATAACGGTAATGATCTAATCTATCAACAGTCCTGAAAAGAAAACACAAACACACAAAACCAAAACACCTAAAATATGATAAAATATGGGCTTTTATTAAGCTTCTTTGGCATACAAGACTTTATGAAAAGTTGTTTTAAAATTCTGATCTAAATTAATAAATATAAATAAATATAAATAAGTCTCTATAATATCACAGAAATGGCTTACTACCAAATACTCAAGATCTTTACTGAATATCTATGAATGTACTACAAATATCGTTGTTCTACGGAAAATCCCACTTTTCGTGCACGCAAAGCTCACAAATCATTTTCCCCAAATATTACTTAATTACCCGATAATTACGGTAAGTGGCTTGATTGAAGATCAAGTCCCAAACAGTAATCAAAAAGCTGGTCTAATGCTAACAGTAGATGATAACTAATGGTACTCTCAAAAGTGAAGCAATTATATTAATAGTGGTCTTATAAAAATCTATACCATATTTAGTGAAGTTCAAATAAAATACATTCGATTTGATTTTAATAAATTTAACACACATGAATATCAAAAATGTACCTTATCAAGAATGTCTCTTATCACTTTATACGTTATCACAAAACGGAAAATTCTTACTTGACATTCCTGGGCTTCTAGGCCATCTAATTATCATCAAATTCCAAACCAACCAAGGCCTCTAGGAATACGGGACTGCAACCACAGGAATAATGCAACCACGGGAATAATGCAAAAACGGTACGGCAATGCGACGACGATAGGGAAGACCTTCTTACTGAGATCTTAATTCATTCCTCCATTTAATTCAGTAGCCATATACTTTGTTCGGTACCTCAAAATTCGCTCATCCATGCGAGACTTTTCCACTCCAATTTTACGGGACGTGAATTTACCAAGGATATCGCCCAATACAATAATGCCAGCCGATACAAGGAAATCCAGCCGGTACAAGCAAATCTCCCTAGCCGGTACAAGGAGATGCTAGTCGGTACTTGGATAATATCTCCGGTACAAGGAATTCTTCCAGCCGGTACAAGAAAACGCTAGCCGGTACTTGGACCCTAAAAACAACAAGTAACCGAATGCTAAAGATGTTATAGGTATGAGAGAGGATGATTTCTTACCTCCAAAGAGGGAAACGAACTTCAACACGTGACAACACCAATGTGGTCCTTAAATCCCCTTAACGGGTTTATCTACAGCCTTCAACGTCAATTACGCAACTTCCGATATTCCCAACAAGACTGTAGATGTGTTCTGAGCGCAATTTAAATCCACCACTGGGGGATAATTAACATCCAACTTGCCTCCCAGAACGAACCACGTGTTTACTTGCACAAAGACCAACCAACAACTCTCCGCAACCTTCGGCGCCTTCACGTCTCTTACTCGAAAACACAGGTGCTGCCACTCCCCATCGCTCTCTCTCGCATCACCTACGTCCCCAGCCATCTATCCTCTTCATCACGCGGACCCTTTCCGAACTACGGCCACGGCACGCAAGCGTGTAAGCTGGCCCGATATACCAGGGGTAATACAAATATACATAATTTACGAAAGATCTAAATTCGACACATTATACGAGGGATATCCAGAAGAATTAATCACCGCTGTCGCCAATAATTCTTTTTACAACGCAGGGGAGGAACCACAATTACGTCCAAATTAGCTTGGATGTTTAGCTATTTAATTTATACTGTTACAGTATCCAAGGAGAGTAGGGTTATATGTTTCGCAGATGATTCAGTTGTGCTGGTCAGAGATTGTACTTGGTCTGGCATCATGCTTCAACTACCTAAGTTGTTTCAATTCATGTCTTTCAGGTTTTATTTTAATTTAGGAAAAACTCAAAAATTTGAGAACAAAGTTACCTAAAATTCACATCAGGGGTTTACCCACTTTATTTCTAGCCACGTGTAAAATATATTCCAGTTTTAATACTTTCAAAAATATAGCGAATTAAAAAATATTTTTGTATATTTTTTGGAGAAAAATATGTATCTTATAGCTGATTGACGGGGGTCGCAAATAGAACGAGTAGTGAGGAAGGGAGTTGCGACCCCCTGGAAGCTGCGTAGTGTGATAGGGAGGACCTGGGGACTTAATCCTCGGATCCTTCATTGGATCTACACTGCGATCGTCAGGCCGGTAACCCTTTATGGGGCGTTGGTCTGGTGGTGTGGTGTGAACCAAATTACCAGCAGGAAGCTGGCCAAACTTCAAAGGCTGGCAACCCTGGGTATCACAGGCGATATAAGGACGACACCCTCAGACGCGCTAGAGGTCCTGTTGATGCTGCCACCGCTTCCCATCTGTATCAGAAGGGAGGCTATGGCGTCGCATCTTAGAATGCGAGACTCAGGAAACTTATGCGGAGAGGGAGCACTAATATGGCATGCAAGAGTCGCCAAGGAGGTGGAAAAGGAAATTCCTATCTCCGCCATAAAGGTTTGGGATACCGAGGACGATATTAAGTTGACTAGGCCATACACAATCAGGATCCTCAGTAGGGATCAGTGGAGGGAAAATGAGGTTGCATTCCAGCCCGCAAGTCTGGTCTGTTTCACCGACGGATCGCGGCTGGAGGACCAACAAACCATCCGGGGCAGGAATATACATCGAGGGCCTGGGGGTGCGCGAGAGCTATGCTCTTGGCGCATATACCACGGCATTCGAAACAGAGGTGTATGCTATCCTGTCTGTGGACAATAGACAGGATGTGAACAGGAGTCCCGAGAAACGTGTGTACATCTGCTCGGATATCCAGGCGGTCCTCCGGGTAGTCTGCGCGGCCAGAATCAGGTCAACACTGATTCAGGAGTGCGCTGACGCCCTCAGAGGACTAGCCAGGACGAAGGAGGTGCAACTGGTGTGGGTTCCGGGACACTGTGGCGTAGCGGGGAATGAGGTGGCGAATAATCTCGCAAGACCTACGCTTCGCCGCATCCTTGGGGTGCTAACAGGCCACTGCGCCCTTAGAAGACACCTCACATTGATAGGCGTAGAGAGGGATCCCATTTGCCAGGAATGCGGCGGGGATGAGGAAACGTCCTACCACTACCTGTGTGAATGCGAGACTTTTGGGAGTCTTCGAGCAGAATTGTTCGGATCGAGGACTCTGCAGAGGAATCAGGTAAGTACCGTCCAATTGAAGACCGTCACGGCCTTTATCTCGAGGTCCAGGCGGTTTGGCGACGTAACCGAGAAGGAGTAGAAGATGGTTGCTGGGTTTCTGGGGTTGGCAAAAAGGGCGCATGGTGGCCTACTTGTTTGGAGTTGGTCTTCCCATCACTGCTACTACTACTACTACTACCTCTCTATTAGTGAAGTTTCTTAATGAAAATTCACTAATTAGATTGTATAGTTGTATACTTTTTTTATAGCATTATTTACGGGGCACCTGCCCAAAAAACAAATATTTGTGTCAATAAAATTTTTTTGGTGAACTTGGTCTAATTAAGTCTGGAGTTTCGGCGAAACAAAACTCCTGAAGACAGAGAGCAATGGATGTGAGGACAAGGAGACATCGCCTTTAGAGTGTACAGATGATGGTGCTAACTTTGCAAATAAATGTTTGATTTGATAGATCCCTAAAACTTTCATATAAGCTTCAATGGACGTTAAAG
The DNA here is from genome assembly GCA_964006375.1 of Tillus elongatus. Classification (NCBI taxonomy): domain Eukaryota; kingdom Metazoa; phylum Arthropoda; class Insecta; order Coleoptera; family Cleridae; genus Tillus; species Tillus elongatus. The sequence goes on from OZ023267.1 coordinate 10,226,394, forward strand.
TAAAATTCTAGATTTCTAGAAATATATATTTCATAGATTATTCCTTTATTTCCTCATATGCTTTATCCCAAGCTTTAAAAACCAGATTGCAAAATTTCCCGTCCACCAATTTTACTGCACATCCTCGGATTAAATTCTTTTGTATCGGTATTAAAATTTTAGAATCAAAAGTCATACATCATGAATTTTATCTTTGAAAATAACGTACCGTAAAAATCAGCGAGAACGTTTGTGCAAATACGGCGGCGTAATCAGAAACGACAGTATAACGAAATCAATCAATATACTTACTCTACTGTGGAAACAAATCAAGAGAACGAATTCAGGAAAACCAATTCCAAACATCATAAATCACATAAATGCAAAATGCTAGCGAGTTTTATAAGTTATGTGTGCATACTTTAATTCGGTATGTAAGCTGAAGAAAGTGTGAATTTTCTGTGGCACAAAGTATAAGATATAAAGCACGAAATATCTGGACGTATTTCACAGCTAATTTGGTACAGTTATTTTCAACGTAACAGTATTACATTTAATATGAGATAAAGATTAAGACGAATGTGAAAAATAATACGAATTTACACTGAAAACTAAAGCAAAACGTCAAAATGTCTTCCAGAGTAAAAATACTGCTTTATTAGTTATTACTAGCTGTCGCCTGCGATTTCGTCTGCGTGCAATTCAGTTATAATAATAATAATAACCATATTTTTCAGGCTGTATAGGTCTAGCGTAGTCATAAATACCTTACAAATTGATATATATATATATATATATATATATATATATATATATATATATATATATATATATATATATATACAGGGTGTTACTTAATGATAGGGCCTAATTTCAATGGCGCATTCCTGAACCAATTTCAAGTAGAAAAGTTCATATAAACATGTGTCCTGAAGAGTCTGGTTTTCCAGATACAGGGTGTCAAAGTTTAAAAAAAAATTGGTTTTTTATTAATATCTTAATGATCATTTTGCCCATTTTGTTGAAATCTGGTAGGGTTAGTCACTATAATAAGACGCTAAGTTGTCACTAACTAAAAGATAATTATAAGTTCCAGTGGCGTCTCGAGGGGCAGTCTCACGAATAATATTGACAAAAAAAATGTACGCTACTGAGTTTTTCTTTTCAATTTTAATTTTTTTCAGATTAAGTACCTAGAAATACAACTTTTTTGCCTCTTATTATCTTTTCGTATATTACTTCCTTTTCGAGGAAAAAAATAAAAACGACTTCATTGCATGTCGAAAAATTGTTAAAATAAAATCAAGTTAATTGTGATCGTTCAGAATATTTATTTCTAAGCCATTTTTTAAAATCTAACAAACGAAAAGTAATAACTATTTACAAAAAATGTTGGAAATGACTACCTCCCGCCTCTATGCAGGCTTGTGCTCTCCTTCTCATCGAGCGACGAACTCTTTCGAAAATTCCATTAGTGTTACGTATGGTTTCACATCCGTCAACAATTCTATTCCTTAGTTGTTCTTCTGTCTCGATTGGTATAACATAAACTAATGCTTTTAGGTGCCCCCACAAATAAAAATCTAGGCTATTTAAATCAGGCGATCTAGGTGGCCAGAATTGTGGTCCTCCACGACCTATCCACCGATTTTGGTAAGCTCCATTCAAATACTCACGAGCCAATATGCTAAAGTGGGCAGGAGCACCATCATGCATGAACCAATGTTGTTGACGTAAATATATAGGGACATCTTCAAGAAGCAGTGGCAAATCAGTTTGTAGAAAATGACTGTAAGATTGTCCGTTAAGACGTTGTGGTAAAAAAAATGGTCCAATCAAATAGTCATCTAGGATACCGATCCAAACGTTGACAGAAAATTGTTCCTGAAACTGTGTCTCTGTAATAGCATTAGGATTTTCTTGGGCCCAGTTATGATTATTTCGAAAATTAATTATTGCATTTCTGGAAAAATGGGCTTCGTCCGTAAACATAATGATGGAATCAAAGTGAGGATTTTCTGAAAGTCTTTGATGATACCATCTACAAAATTGCGTACGCGGTTCAAAATCTCTTGGCAGAAGTGCCTGAACTCTTTGTGCGTGATAAGGATACAACAGGGATTCTCTTAAAATTTCCCATGCCGTTTTATAGCAAATATTTAATTCCCTACCTATTGTTCGGGTACTAGTTGCAGGATTCTCTTCGACCGCATGTAGGACAGCCTCCTCAACTGCTGGAGTTCGAATTGTACGAGGTCTTCCGTCAGAGGTATTATGTTTAAAACTGCCAGATTCAGTCAGACGACGATGAATGTTTATGAATATTTGTCTACCTGGAAGGACACGATCAGGATACCTTTCTTGATAGAGCCGCCGGGCCTCCGCCGAATTACCATTGGCAAGACCATAAAGGAAATGCATTTGTGTCATCTCCAAATTAGAATAGTTATTTACCATTTTTTAATAGCACAATTAACCTTTTGACCAGAGGGAAAATAATAACAAACTGTCACAGAAAGTCAAAAACATTATGCTCATAATGTCAAAACAACGTTTCCTAGCAACGCTCACAATTAACTTGATTTCATTTTAACAATTATTCGACATGCAATGAAGTCGTTTTCATTTTTTTCCTCGAAAAGGAAGTAATATACGAAAAAATATTAAGAGGCAAAAAAGGTTTATTTTTAGGTGCTTAATCTGAAAAAAATTAAAATTAAAAAAATTCAGTAGCGTACATTTTTTTTTAGTCAATATTATTCGTGAGACTGCCTCTCGAGACGCCACTGGAATTTATAATTATCTTTTAGTTAGTGCCAACTTAGCGCCTTATTACAGTGAATAACCCTGCCAGATTTCAACAAAATGGGCAAAAGAATCATTAAGATATTAATAAAAAACCAATTTTTTTTTTAAACTTTGACACCCTGTATCTTGAAAACCAGACTCTTCAGGACACATGTTTATATGAACTTTTCTACTTGAATTTTGTTCAGGAACGCGCCCTTGAAATTACGCCCTATCATTAAGTAACACCCTGTATATATATGTATGTATGTATATACAAATTAAACTGAAAACCACAATTAATAATAGTGCAGAAGAAGAATCTAAAAATTTTAAGTCAGTAATTAAAGGTAAAAAAAAAAGAAAAACTTAGATATCTTTTTATAATATTTATTTATATAGCATGTTCTTTACTCTTTACAAAAGCAGTTATGTCACAAATTGACAACTAATCAGAGACAATCACTTAGAAGGGACAACCCATTTGCCAGTGTGCGCGTCAAAGAAGTTATAAAATAATGTCTTCCAAGTCAACGACATGAGTGTCATTTTTAGTGTGATGCGTTAGAAAGAGAAAAGTATGGACGCAGCACGTGCGTTATGGAAGTGAGTTTTCATAAATATGTTTTTAATAGCAAATGTCTCTTTAATGAAAGCAGGCATCAATTTGGTTACCAGTATAACCCATATAGTAAAAACAATTTACCATATTTGATCAAAATAAGTTATTGCTTGAAAATGTACAAAAATTTTCCCAAGATAAACTTAATATTTCTGAGAAAACAGGCTTTTAATGAAAATTCGCTAGCAAAACGCACTTTCTGCATCTCGTTTGTTTTTTCACAAACATATTTCGATAAAAAATGGAAAATGCAATAATGGGTATAAGGTATGTTCTAAAAAAAAATTGTAGGTATCACCAGCGACTTATAGACCACCTGTGATGGCCAAAATAATTTTTAAGATGCAGGTCAAGACACCCTATAATTAACGTATGCAGTTTTTTCTCGTATCTTGTGTAATAAAATTTATATTGAGCTTTACCGTAGCAATACGTCACCCTGTATATATGTAAACAGATAAAAACTGAAAGTACCTTTCTTTCTATTTCTATTTTAATTTCTTGCAGACCTTTATCTAATTTTTCTGTTATTTTTACATCCATTTTATTCAATCTGTCATTTATCTGTATCATTCCTCCACTCAATTCTTGTTTTTGCATTTCAAATTTTTCATCGAAATCGTGTTTTATAGCAGCTATATATTTATTATTTTCTTTTATATCTTGTTTTAAACCATTCATGCACTAATTGCATCAACATTACATTCTCACTGTTGGGTTTCTGTTTAGTTACTTCGTCTACCTTAATTTCTTCATGTAAAGACATTTCTCCAGTTGTCTCTGCAATTGTATTTACAGTCATTTCTATGTTTTCTTCCACATTATCTATTTTTTCTTGTTCATCCACTCTTTACTCACTCATTTCAACACTTTCCTGCAGTTCATGGTTTCTGTCGTCTCCTCTGTCTTGTTTATCTCTCGATGTAGGTGTCTTTCTAGTTAATTTTTGTTAGACATGTATTAAATTGTTATTCTTACTAATTTTATAGTTTAACAGATTTGTGTGTGAACTTGCGAAGCCCTCACGTTGTTTTCCAATTTATTAAAATTGTAAATGGTTCTTTAATCAAGTTTTTATATTGTCATTTCAAATATATATATATATATATATATATATATATATATATATATATATATATATATATATATATATATATATATATATATATATATATATATATATATATATAGGCCCGTGCATGTATTTTCGAAGCCCTCACGTTTGGTCGCAATTTGTTACATTTAAACATATATAAAGCTCACGTTTATTTACCCCCAATCGCAAAATACTTGCGGTGCAACAAACGTTTTGTATTTTAATACTAATTAATTTTAGTAAATTTTCTTTAAAAAAATTCACTAATGAGGAGATCGCGACTTTTGAATTTTGAAAAAATTTCTTCAAATGAGCGCTAATTAGGCCCCCCAGAACACATATCCGGGATCAGTTTCGATTTTTATATGTTTATATATATATATATATATATATATATATATATATATATATATATATATATATATATATATATATATATATATATATATATATATATATATGTATCACACGGATAACTCAAAAAATAATGGGCCGATTTTGACAAAATTTGGTGACTACCTTTCTTTTGTAAGTGGCTTGGACAAGTTCGTTATATAGGAAAATCGGCCAAGGTTTTCCCGGAAAATTTTGTGTTTTCTTTAGAAAAAAGATCAGATCTCCTGAAATAACAAAGTAAGGGAAACCAAATTTGGTACGTCGTTTTATGTCACTATAGGTAAATTATCTACCAAAATTTAGCGTTGTATATCAAAAGAGAAAAAAGTTATGGGCGTTTAAAGAAACATAAATTGGGGTTTTCCTCAAAACGTCAAAGTGACAATTTAAAACGTCAAAATTCGCATTATTTAGGCAAAGAACTTGAATCTAATACGGGCTATGGAAAGAAAACGTCTCAAGAAGAATGTTTTACATACCCTGAAGTCTTAGTTTCAACCGTCATTGTCCTTCATTTTACTAAAATGTTTCCAGAATATTCATTTCAAATAGACCCTTTCTCTGATGCTTGGCAGTAGCCTTAGCTATAGAGTTTATCGTTTAACGGTATATAACTTTTGTCGCATTTTCGTAAAAAAATCAATAAAGCTCAATATATCCGTTATTCTACAAGATATGAAAAAAATATATATACATTAATTATAGAGTGTCTTGAGCTACATCTTAAAAAAATATTTCTACAATCACAGGCTGGCCCATAAGTTGTTGGTGATACAAATAATTCTTTTTTTCAGTCGAAAACGCCTTATGTTTTTGCATTTTCCATCGAAATACAATGCATGTTCGTGAGTAAAGAAATTCTGGACGCAGCAAGTGCGTTATGGTAGCGAATTTTTATTAAATGCTTCATATTTGAATTGAAAAGCTCAATTTGCTATTAACCTATAAGGTTGACCAAGAAACGGATTTTTTCGGTTACACTTTAAGTTTACTTTCGGAAATTTTTGTACGTTTTGAAACAATAAAGTTATTTTGATGAAACATTGCACATTGTTTTTACTATATATGTTATACTATATATGTTATACTGGTAACCAAAATTGATGCCTGCTTTCTCAAAAAAGAAAACACACATATTTGCTATTAAAAACATTTTTATGAAAATTCACTATCATAACGCACTTGCTGCGTCCCGAACTTTTATATATGGTCGAGGTTTTTCAAAGCCCCTCGTTTAGGCGACATTTGTTACATTTCACATTTATATATGAGGTGTTTTATTATGAATAGTGTGTGTTTATATATGTCTTGAACTGTATATGTATATATTATATAGGTAAACGTAGTTAAATCTTGATATTTTGTCTTTATTTTAAATATTTATGTATTAAAATATGTGATATCCGTGGATAACCCCTTATTTGTGTGTAAAATTGATGTTCAGTAATTTTTTCTATTAGTCAATGGAGTTGTGTTTGATACCATATATCAAAGAAGAATCATGACGCAGATATCAAATAAACTCCCACCTATTTTTGTGTTTGTTAATTTTTCTTCCAGCTGTTTTCTTTGATATCAGGATAAAATTAGGTTTAAAATACCCACACAGATATATCAAAAAACACACAACACCAAAAAATGTATAACTAAATATAGTCAAATGCATTTATTTTTTTAAGTCAATAGAATTAAGTTATTATCCTTTATTAAGAATCCCTCTTTAAGCAAAACTTTTCTCGCATTAACTAACCATACAATATAGTCATTGATGTAACATTTTCCTTTTTTTTAGAACTACAAACTTCCCAAGCAACAAACTAAGGCACATTAACCAGCACTCGAGTCCAAATAACCTAACCAAGTTGTAACTTAGTAATAATTAACCAAAATGTTGGCTTGATTGTCATAATCACTACCAATTTGAGAATGCAGCTCCCAATTAGCCTATTTTAGACTATTAAAATTACTCCAAAGTTAGCAAGTTACAAGTAACTAAATTGGTAAAAATTTGGTTCAATTTTACATCTAAATATCCTTAAATATAATTTTGAGTTTCAATTCCACAATTGGTAATTTTTAGGTCGAAGTGTGCCCTAAATTGGGCTGAAAACTGACTACTCAGTCCAAGTGCCTAAAATACATATTTTAAGGTAATTTATTACCTAATATTAACTTGCAATACGTCTCTGTCGTATAGTAAATTGAAGATCTTCTTATGATGAAGTCCAGATTACATATATATTACCAATCTAACTTCAATACAACACAGGAAGTATTTTGGGCACTAAGATAACCTAATGGCTTTCTGATTGGCCGTATAGTCATAATTACTGCATAAGTGGTCTTCCAAGGCAAATTGCCTACATCAAAGTTGAAAATACCCATAAAATCTGACTTCAAATAAAAATGTCCTCAAAGTTCAAAGTGTACAGCAGTGAAATAAATTTCTGAATGTTGAAGGTGTTTGAGTTGATGACCTTAATTAATAAAAGTTTTTTTCTTCAGTCACAGTCTCTGTGTAAATCCTAAAAACGTATGAGAACTTCATCGGCTACTACTATATGAAAGAAAAGCTGTTGATTTGAAATCAGCACGTTTACCCCTTCAATATAATACATCCCTTTTTATGCCTATGGAATGAAGCATTGGCAACACAGTCAGCTGTCATGTGTTTATGTTTATTTACTTATTTTCGCTCTATTGATAACTATAACGTATTATGGAATCAAAGATCAAAAACGCTATATGATCATTCCTATATGTCTCTCCATATATAAGTAATATATATATATATATATATATATATATATATATATATATATATATATATATATATATATATATATATATATATTGAAACATGAAAATGTATGATTGCTAATAAATTTTAACTAAATTCGTTTACCATGTAGTTGAAATTCTCATACTAGAACAAAATGCCTTCAACGTTTGGTTAGTTTGCCCTGTCATTAGGAATTGTGACTTGTAGGTAAAAAAAATAGAACAAACTGAACTTTCAGATCAATAATTTTACAACGGTAGCCATATTAAACAATGCTTGTGGTATCCATCTTGATTATATTGAAAAACTGAAAACCATTTTTTGTTGAATCTAGTGTAATTAAATTTTAACTCGAAAAGAAAACATAAAATAATGCTTGTACACAATGAGAGTAGGATAGTTTTGGCTTGTCTACATCACCAATCCTCAAAATCAGAATTTCAAGCATTTTGAATACTTTTTAATTTTAACTAATTTTACTTTTTACAGAGGCGCTAGAATCATATCAAAGTATCATAACCATGTTAACACAAAAAAAACATAACCGCAGTGGTTTTTTCCTTTATACAGTGCGAATTACCATTATCATTGAATCAAATATTTAAGGTAACTTCTTTTATCATTCAACATGTTGTCATTTGTAAACAGAGATGTACATACCTAGTTGGTAATATCTACTGTTTGTTAATACATACATGACCACAGATCCTACAGAATAATGTCACATGCGCAGAATTTCACGGCACTTGCGCCCAGATGTCGGATTCAAGTAAAACGTTGGACGTATTTACCAATAAATTACGTCAATTGGCCCAATGTAGAATGAAAATTCCCCAAATATAACTAAAACGCGTTGATCTAAATGCCTTGCTGGACCTATTATCGACTTCCCTATTACTTTTAGTTTATTCCCCACATCGGTAAAATATACTCAAATTTTACTTGAAAATGACCTGTGGTGATTTGGTCGCCGACCTATTGTTAAGGCGATTTTACGTCAATTTGACTTTAAATGTTGCTTGGGTTATACTTTTATTGAATAGAAATTATAATAAAAACTTTGTTTAACATGAATGAACATGATTTAATTGAAGGTCACGTGGCATATGACGTAACGGCTTTTGTGTTTGAGGCAGACTATACTGTATACAGACTTGGAGAATACTTCTCTGGCTTCACTGTTGGTTTTTGTAGGTGAATGACGTAGCCAGCGCGTGAGCTAACAGGCTACGTCCTTCACCTACAAAAACCAACAGTGAAGCCAGAGAAGTATTCTCCAAGTCTGTATGCAGTATGGACAAGTTTCTCCAAGTAAGGGCAACAACAATCAATGAATTGAAGACCATACTGTGTTTGCGTTTTTATTAAAATTGCAGGAATTGTGCTTTGGGGTATTTTGACGTGGTATAACGCAAACTATTTTTTAAATAATATCCCCGCGGTTGCAACTATCAAACTAAATACGTCTACTGGACTGGCAATCGAGTTTATTATTTCGAATCGAACAAAATCAATGTTATCCAACTGAACATCTAACAAATTATAACAGAGAATGCTATTTGCTGCTCAACTGTCGGAAACAGATAATAAATTTAATTTTGGAATGTAATTCGCTATTGTTGCAAATGCGTAAATCTGTGTGGATATTTTAAAATTTTACTATTCATCTTCAACCAATCGGAACAAAGCTTTTATTATTTATTGAATTATCTTATTGATCTGTTACTGACTATTCTGTTTAATAGGTAAAGAGTCTATGTGCATGGATATGCTATAACATTATGCACACCTAACAGGCTGTATAATTGACAGTTGTATAACTTTCAATCCATTATTATCTTGCATTGTTAACACGATTGTGGATAATTGCGTACAATTTATTTATTTATTTAGCATATGGGGTTATAGTACGATACACGTGATAGAAGTATACAAAGTATACAAAACATACAAAATACAAAACACATATAAACAGAAAAATTTCAAATACATAAGGACAAACATAACTATTATCACAAACTATATATCCACATCCAAATCGCGAAGCCATTCGTTTGCCTCTGGTGTGGCTTTCATAAAATCTTCGAGGTCACAAGCGTAGGAACGGTTAGGACATTCTGATACGATGTGGTGAATAGTTTGTCGTGGAGATCCGCAATCACATTGTGTGGATTCTGCGCTGCCCCATTTGTGTAAGGAGTCAGCACATTTCCCGCAACCTGTTCTAACTCGGTTGAGCTTTAACCATAGTCGGCGTGGCTGGTCGGATCCGTTGAAATAGTGTGTTGGATCATCTAGTTGAATGTAGTGGTTTCCTGCAGTTTCTGTCCATATGGTAGTCCTTTTATTAGTCGCATGAAAGTTTTCGCTCGATTCTAATGGATTGGTAGGACTGCGTTAGCCATTATTTTTCTATATTACCTGATGCAGTTCGTCGGATATCTGGTGGTGTGATATTACTGAGCACTGGGAGCCAGCGCGTTGATGTTGGCTGTATAGTCACAGCAATCAGTCTCATTGTTTGGTTCAGTTGCACATCTTCTTTTCTGGTGTGTGCACTGTTGATCCAAACAGGACAGCAATATTCTGCGACAGAGTATACCAAGGCCAGAGCCGCTGTCCGAAGTACCGTCGCTGTAGCTCCCCAGGTTGTTCCAGCAAGTTTGGCTATGACGTTATTGCGCATTCTCAGCTTACCAGCCACGTTTCCAAGATGTGGATTGAATGTCAGTGATCGATCCAGTGTCACGCCCAAATACTTTAGGTTTTTATTGTGGTTAAGGATCCTGCCATTAAATTCCACCATTGCGTACAATAAATTGTTACCGGTAAAGCCCCAAGACGTTAATTCTAGAAACATATGTATAAACAAAAAATGGCAGTTGACTTAAAAAATATAAAGGTAGAAGTAAAATATGCAATGATTGCTGTTGCCCTTATTTGGTGAAACTGGTCCAAAATCTGTGCCTTAAATGTGCTGACAATGCGTCATACCCAACAGTGAAGCCAGAGAAGTAGTCTCAAAGTAGGTATGTAGAAGTAAAATAATCTCGTAAGTTCGATCTCAAGGAAGTAAGTCGACTGCGCGACAAATATACTTAAGTTTAGGAAACTTCTTAAAAAAACTTTATTTATCTTAAGCAGGACTTTAGACGACTAAGTGAGTGGTAAGACACTAAGCAACGTGCCGCCATCTAGTTGCGGAACCAAGTAGCATGTTGTCACACCAGCTCCAAATAACACAAAGTGTTAAAAAATAGAGACTGTATACAACCAACTAACAATTTAGTAACTTGTCAGCCTTGGCTCATTTCTACCCTAATATAGGGACAATGTATGTAAGTCTAGATGCATTCTCACCACAATTAAAACTGTAGACCGGTTTTGCTCTAATTAGAGCTCGTCGGTACGGCATACTAATTGTAGTGAAAATACACCTATAAAGTAATACGACTATGGTAGACAGCCTATATTAGAGTAGAAATGGGCCAGGCCTCACAATTTACTAAATTGTTAGTTGGTTGTATACAGTCTCTATTTTTTAACACTTTGTGTTATTTGGAGCTGGCGTGGCAACATACTACTTGGTTCCACAACTAGGTCCCCAATGTTGCGCATAAAACGACAAATATAATTTTCAAAACTAAAAAGGCTCGAAAGATGCTCTCTTCTCTTAATACCAGGAAAGACCCTGGCCTTGACGAGATCCCAGCAGTTGTTCTCAAAAAATGCGCACCAGAACTTGCCCCTGTCCTGACTCGTCTGTTTCAGATATCTTACAATATAGGCATATTCTCTAGTAACTGGAAAACTGCTCGAGTACAACCCGTCCCCAACAAAGGATCCAAAGCGCTTCGTAGCAACTACATGCCTATTTCTCTCCTTTTTGTCGGTTCTAAAGTGATGTAAAAGTATGTAAACACCGAATTACTAAAATTGCTTGAAAAACACAGTCTAATCCACGACAGGCAGTATGGATTCCGTCAGCGCAGATCAACTGCTGACGTCCACTCCTTTGTCACCCAATATTGAAATAAGTCTATGAAACTACACGATGAATTCCAGATTGTCGCTCTATATTTCATTTCTGTAGACATATCCAAAGTATTCGACCAGGTCTGGCACGCAGCGCTGCTTAATAACCTTTCGGCCTATGGCCTACCACTAAAACTCTGTACTTGTAGAGCAAATTTTCTCTCCAACCGGAGCATTCCTATTGTCGTCGATGGCCATTCCTCTAACCTGTATCCAGTTATAGCAGGAATCCCTCAAGGTGCAGCTTTATCCCCTACTTTTTTTCTTCTCCACATCAATGACATCCTCTCTAGCACCTTCAACCCATTTCACAGCTACGCGGACGGCAGCACCCTCCACTCAAATATACAATAATCTAAGCCTCTCTTTAGCAAAATTAGATGAGGATCGCAGACTCATAGAGGGTTCTGTTTCTCTTCAAATATATAGGACTAGGGAAGTATAAATCTTGTACAATATAACTCCACCAAATCTCAGGTTTGTTTTCTATCTCATAAGAGATACACCAGCCCTAGACCCATCACAATCAACAACCAACTTGTTCAAAGTAATGAGTTCTTTTAACTTGTTGGCATTTCTGTGGATCTCAATTGGCACCAACATGTCACATTAATTGCAGAAGCGGCTGCTAAGCAATTAGGTTTCCTCTTCCGGGCTCGTAAATACTTTTCACCAGCTAATCTCTGTATACCTTTTATACTTCACAAATAAGGCCAACCCTCGAATACTGCTCCCACATCTGGGGTGCCACTGCCGCTTCTACGCTCGCTATCCTGGACTCCATTCGGAAGAGAGCTATACCTCTCATCGGTGACCCTACTGTCACCCAAAAGCTGCCCTCCCTTGCCCACTGGCGTGCTGTTTGTGACTTTTCTCTCTTTTAGAGATGTCTGCACGGGCACTGCTCGGAGGAACTTTCTCCCATAGTGCCTCCACCTGTTGCCACCAACAGATCTACCAGGGGAACAGAGGGAATGCATCCCTTTACTGTCCTCATCATCAGACATAGAACATCTTGTTATGCCCGCTCTTTTTCCCGAGGCCTTCCAAGTTGTGGAATTCCTTGCCGGCACATGTTTTTCCTCCGAACCTCCAGAACCTTCAAGTCCAGAATTAACAAGTTGCCTTTTTCCTCCTTGTCGACACCCACGGTACGATAGTATTTAGGCTGTGAGCCCTCGTGGTGTGTTGTTGAAATTTAAAAAAATACTAACAATCGAGCGAACATTTTGACTAAATGTGATTAATTTACGATTGATAAGCTTACTCGGACTCAGGCGCTGGTTAACATGCCTTAATTTGTTGCTTGATACACCTTCTATAATAACATTTGGAATGTTTGGTGCAAGAATCTAAAACCTGGGGAAAACTCAACTAAAATATGCAGAACCTGTCGTTGTCGTACCTCTGCAGTGTTTATAGTGAAGTAATTTGTTTTGAGTCACATTTGAAAATCCATGTTTAAGAAAATAGTGTTTTATGACATTCGTGAGCCAGCCAAAAGACAAAGTTTCTTGCAACAGCTGCTAAAAAAAGATGAGTCTTTGTGAATAGCATCTAAAAACACAGAAGTTATGTTTGGACTAGAAACTAAAAAGTAGAGGTAAGTAAACGGCAGCAAACCCTTCTGGAATCTTGCCAAATCGATTGGAAATAATTTTTGCAAGAGCACGTTCCCACCTCTTGTTTCAGGGGACGAAATTGTTTCTACCGCCCTGGGCAAGGCTGAACTTTTACCTCGTTGTTCGCCGGCAATTCTGCTCTCAACCCACCTCGAAATGTTCAACCACCAACACTTCCCAATGTCACGCATTAAATGACGGATATCATTTTCAAAACTAAAAAATTACCAAAGATGCTCTCTTCTCTTAATACCAGGAAAGCCCCTGGCCTTGACATGATCCCAGCAATTGTTCTCAAAAAATGCGCATCAGAACTTGCTACTGTCCTGACTCGTCTGTTTCAGACATCTTACAATAGAGGCATATTTTCTAGTAACTGGAAAACTGCTCGAGTACAACCCGTCCCCAAGAAAGTATCCAAAGCGCTTCCTAGCAAGTACAGGCCTATTTCTCTCCTTTCAGTCGTCTCTAAAGTGGTGGAAAAGTGTATAAACACCGAATTACTAAAATTTCTTGAAAACACACAGTCTAACCCAGAACAGGCAGTAAAGATTCCGTCAGCGCAAAGCGACTGCCGACCTCTTTACCTTTGTCTGCCATTCTTGTAACAAGTCTATGGAACTACACGTCAATCCCAGCTTGTCGCTCTAGACATATCCAAAGCATTCGACCAGGTCTGGCACGCAGCGCTGCTTAATAATCTTCCGGCCTATGGCCCACCACCAAAACTCTATGCCTGGACAGCAAATTTCCTCTCCAACCGGAGCATTTCTGTTGTCGTCCCTCAAGGTTCAGCTTTAGCCTCTACTTTGTTTCTTCTCCACATCAATGACCTCCTCTCTAGCACATTCAACCCAGTTTACAGTTACGCGGATGATAGCCCCCTTCACTCAAATATACAATATTCTAAGCCTGTCTCTTTAGCCCAATTGGATGAGGATCGCAGACTCATGGATTGTTCTATCTCCGTGTATCTCCAAAAAATATTAGACTGGGGAAGTAGAAATCTTGTACAATTCAACCGCACCAAATCTGAGTCTTGCTTTCTATCTCATAAGAGATACACCAGTCCTAGACCCATCACAATGAACAACCAAGTTATTCAAAGTAATGAGTCATTTTCACTTGTTGGCGTTTCTGTGGATCGAAATCTCAATTGACCACAACATGTGACATCAATTGCAGAAGCGCCCGACAAAAAATTAGGTTTCTTCTTGCGGGCTCGCAAATACTTTTCACCAGCTAATCTCTATTCCTTATATACTTTACAAATAAGGCTAAACCTCGAACACTGCTCCCACATCTGGGGTGCCGCTGCCGCTTCTACACTCGCTATCCTGTACTCCATTCAGAAAATAGCTGTACGTCTAATTGGTGACCCTACCCTCACCCAAAGGCTGCGATATTTTGCCTACCGACGTGCCGTTGGTTACCTCTCTCTCTCTTATAGATAACTGCACAAGCACTGCTTAGAGGAGCTTTCTTCCATAGTTCCTCCACCTGCTGCCCACAAAGATCTACCAGGGGGACAGAGCTAATGCACCCTTTTACTGTTCAGGTGACCAGACATAGAACATCTTGTTATGCCCGCTCTTTTGTTCCGAGGCCTTCCAAGTTGTGAAATTCCTTGCCGGCACATGTTTTTCCTTCTCTTTCGAACCTGCAAACATTCAAGTACAGAATTAACAAGCTGCCTCTTTTCTCCTTGTCGACATCCACGGTACGATAGTATTTAGGCTGTGAGCCCTCGTGGTGTGTTGTTGAAATATTAAAAAAATAAATAGAAAAGCGTGTGTATTTTATTTTGATAGATTGCAAAATACTAAACATTTTGACACATTTGACCATAGATAAACAATGATGTCTATTCTTGTTACATTATTTGCTTATATTTGTTGACATTACCCTGTCAGTAACCGAGATGCCCACAATTCAAAGTCAACAAGGTAAACTATTACCCGCGAATAAAACGCAAACCGCGGCGCAGTAGTCGACAGTTCGAACCCAACATTTCCTACATTTATTTCCTTTATGTTTGCTTATGTGTTTTTGAATATTCTCAGAAAGTATCCCGTTATTTTAATCACGAATCAAGCGTTGTCCAGTGCCCCACTAAAGAGATCTGTGCTTCCAAATGTGCAATTTTCTACGCATGATTTGTGCTAAATCGAAATCAATCAAATTCGCAAATCGTTTTATGTTGTAAATTTGATTGAATATTTCACAGTCCAAGTGAAAATAATTGTAGTTTATCGATTTGAAATCTCTGAAATTATGACTGGATAATACGCAATGTTTGACTAGTGGCAATCGTAAATAAGTTACTGCGGAACGAGATACATGATGTATATGCGGTTTAATTGCAGAGATGTTTCAATTCGAATTTCAATTAATCTGTGTGGACAGCTTTTCAAATATTTTCATTCAATCAGAATTCATAACTGTTATCAAACATTCCACAGACAAAGTAGAGCTGATATGAAGCGGGGATTTTGTATTCGAAATATCCGATTTCATATCACATCTCTAATCCTTACTTCGGTTCGTGGATATTCGGAAACAATCAAGTAAAGTCGTTTGCACTTGATAAATAAAAAAAGCTTAGTTTTTCTGTTTGTTTTTGTTTTGTTTTTGATACAGGAGGGGGAAATGCTCATGCAGACCCCATTCACGGCTCCGTAGGTGCCGTGGGATATCGAGTTACTATGAGACTGTATTCACTAAAACACCCTCCCTAGGAGTACCGGTCCTTAGTCCATACATCCGTCGGAAAGATTACACACAATGACTTTTTGGGTATGAATGTTTCCATTCTGTTTTTGCCGCGGGGGCGTTAGCGGGTAAGTATAAAAAAATAGTGCTGATATTTCCAGAAATTATGTATATCCAACAAAGTCTAGTACATTACTCGCCATTAGAAACCTGGTAGCTTCACAAGTAAACTTGACGACCTGGTCGCATACGTTTATCGGTATTACAAGCTTTCTGGTGCCTCGTAGCCATGCAATAGCGCAGTTTTCTATGGAGACAATGTCACCAGTAAATTGGAAACCCCCTTTACTTGAAGGACTTCAGATACATATGGATATGTTTGGTTGTTGAGCTAACAGAGAGAAAGTTTGTCTTCTGCTACGGATCCCTGCTACTAACTATCTGAAAGGGGAAAGTCACCAAAATTTCCCCAATAAGCAGCGGTGGCCCAAGCAAACCTTGAGCATAGAGATATCTCAGAGGGGTTCGGGTGTTCGGTTTGCTTAAATGTTGCCAATTTTGAAGTTTCAAATCGCGTCTGACGTTTTGAGGAAAACCCCAATTTATTTTTCTTTAGATGCCTATAAATTTCTTGTCTAAATTTTGGGACGTGTATATATATATATATATATATATATATATATATATATATATATATATATATATATATATATATATATATATATATATATATATATATATATATTGTGTGTGTTGTGCTGGGAAATTGCACATTATAAAATGTTAGTACATCAGAGTGTACATAATGCAAAGGCCATATAAATTTCACTATAAAACAATAAAAAAGCAAACCCTTACGAAAAGCTAGTTTGATGACGTTAAGCTCCGATTATTGGTTAAATTATGTAAATCTTCAGACCTACGTATATTGGGGGGTTATCTTAGCAACATTGGTGTAATAATTGGACCACTGGTCAGTAGTAAGTACAATACTTACGGTTTACACGTGACGTATATGGGTTCTCTGTAGATTGTGTACATATCCATATCGTTCGACATTTTTTCTTTACACAAAAACGAAATAAAAACATTAATATATAAGCATATTTTCTATTATTGTTAGTCAGTATTATTTGGATGAGCAAATTTGCTAGTTATAAATCCCAAAAGTTTAATATATATATATATATATATATATATATATATATATATATATATATATATATATATATATATATATATATATATATATATATATAATTGAAACTGATTCTTGATGTGGGTTCTAGGGGACCTAGTTCTCGCTCATTTGAAGAATTCTTTCTAAATTAATTCAAAAGTCTGGATCTCCTCATTAGTGAATTTTTTTAAGAAAATTCACTAAAACATGCACTTGTGAAGCCGCGGGAAAAGTCTACGACTGTTTTAAATATGGAATGGTTTCACTAAGTTAGGGCAAGAACAAACAACCAGATATGCCATTCGAATTGAATTAAGTCTTCAAAGTTTTCATATCGTCTTTATTAAATTATGTTTTATATAAAAACTGGCTAAAAATTCTCCGGAATAACAACAATCTGATCAAATAACGGTAAAGTGTAATGAGAGTCAAAATAAATATGATAAAAGGTGAAGTCATTAACTAGGATTAGAAGTCGTCATGTAGGAGTCGATTATCCGATGTACAGGGCTTACCCTACTCGACCACGCTTGATATGTATGTACTAGCAGGTATCTCCGGTTAGTGGTCTAACGTCCATTTACACCAAGCAATTTATAAATAAAAATTAACAATGGCTTTTTTGCTTTTATTTTAACAAAATGAAGGAGATCTGGGAGCCTGTTAGTCATTTCGTGTCGTATTTTTCACCTATATTTGTACTCCTACCATAATTATCAATTTTTATGTTTTAACTTTCTTAGATTTAATTGATTATAAATTTATTTACCTATACCTTTTTTTCCTTGAATATAGAGACCTGAGATTTGGTACATGGGATAATCTTTATGACAGAAACCAGCGTACAAAATTGCTTGCCCTTACTTTGTTATTTACGGAGATATGAAGTTTTTTCGAAGGGAACAAAAAATTTTCCGGGAAAACCAGGGTCGATTTTCCTGGCTAACGCACTTATCCAAGCCACTTGCAAAACGAAGGTACTTACCATATATTATTAAAATCGTCCAATTATTTTTGTGAGATATATACATATATATATATATATATATATATATATATATATATATATATATATATATATATATATATATATATATATATATATATATATATATATATATATATTTAAGAAACGCTGAAGCAAGTCAAATTAAATATTGAGGGGGACCCCTTAAGGGTGGTAATAACAACCCTTATATTTTAAATAGGGAACATGGGTTGCGTGTTACATAATTTGAAAGCTCTTTCTTTTCTGAATTCAGCACACTAGTTTTTTGGAAGTTTTTGTTGTTGTTTAAAAATTATTCACAGTTGAAGATGCAAAAACGCATTTCAGTCATTCCGATAAGAAATGGGCTGATAATCAATGTTTTGTTGGTTTGTAAACAAAAAATTGAGTATCAGAACATTTCTTATCGGAATGAGAGAAATGCGGTTTATTATTTCAGTTTATCGGTCGTTTTTTAGTTGATAGTACTACCAAAAATTAATTTCGCAATGGTGTATTCTGTAGAAGAAAGAGTTGAAATAATTACTCTTTTTTTCAAAAACGATGAATGTGCCAACCCTCCCGCAAATTTGTTTAATGAACGACATACGAACAGACATGTTAACAGAAAATACATTTTATAGTTAGTTGCAAAGTTTCGACAAACTGGTTCAGTAGCCAACAAAAAAAGGGATCCTAGACGTGAATTTCCGGTTAGAAATGAGACTACTGAGATTGAAGTTTAAGGACAAATCGCTGCAGACCCAACTTTGAGCACGCGAAAATTGGCCACTGTTTTAAACATCGAAAGAAGAACTATTCAGCGAATATTGAAGCATCATAAATTTCACCCTTATAAAATTCATCTTGTACAACAACTGAATGAAGATGATTTTGATCGGCGGCTGGAGTTTTGTGAAATTATGACTGCACGAGTAGCTGATAACACGAACTTTCTGTTCAATATCTGTTTTTCAGACGAGTGTAAGTTTTTATTAAACGCTACAGTCAATCGTCATAATTGTCGTTATTAGGCAGATAATAATCCAAGAAATTTTCGCGAAGTCTACACTCAAACTCTACAGAAATTGAATGTCTGGACTGCCATTTTTGGACACCGTTTAATCGAGCCAATTTGTCTTGATGGCAAGTTGCGAAACTTATTTGGAGTTACTTGAAAATATCGTTTAGACTCTACTAATTGACATTGCTGAAAATGATGATCGCTTTCAAGAAATTCAATTAGTGTTTCAACAAGATGGAGCTCCTCCGCATTTTTCACAACATGTTAGGGAGTTTTTGAACAGAGAGTTTCCAGGACAATGGATTGGGCGTAGAGGTGCTATTGAGTGGCCCCCTAGATCAGCGGATTGAACTTCTTTAGACTTCTTTCTATGAAGCAATTTAAAGAGTAGAATTTACGCAACAGAACCGGAGTCTCTGGAAGAATTACGACGACGCATTGTTGAAGAATGCCTTCTAATAACTCCACAAATGCTCCAGAATGTCAGACCTCGTTTTCAACAAAATTTGTACTTTTGCATGGAAGCTGGTGGTCAATAATTTGAACACCTACTTAACTGAATAAACATTTTTGAACGTTTGGTTTTGTTTTTTAGTTTTTTTGACGAAAAATTGACTAATTAGTGCCTTTCTTATCACAATGAATGAAATACGTTCTTGCAACTCCAACCGTGAATAATTTTTAAACGAGTTGATAAAACTGCCAAAAAAACTAGTGTGCTGAATCAGAAAAGAAAGAGCTTTCATATGATGTAACACTCGACCCATGTTCCCTATTTAAAATATAAGGGTTGTTATCATCACCCTTAAGGGGTTGATGTGACAAAGTTGAGTTTTGTGTCAAAACATGTCCCCCTCAATATTTAAATAGACGTCTTTCAGAGTTTCTTAAAAAAAATTCTCTGGACGCAAATCGGTGCGTTTCGTTATCAATACGCCACCCTGTGTGTGTGTGTATATATATATATATATATATATATATATATATATATATATATATATATATATATATATATATATATATATATATATATATATATATATATAAACTAACTCTATATATGGGTTCCAGGGGGGATAGTTCTCGCTCGTTTGAAGGGATTTTTTTTTAAAGAAAATCCATCAAAAATTGATTGATCCTGAATAAATGTTTAGAGATATTATTTAGCTCGCATTAAGAAATATTTCCTGGAAATATGAAATCCTCGCACGTCCTTTAATTTGTACAAATATTCCCTAAATACAGTTAATTTTGCTGAGTGTTAAAATGGATTGCAAAGGCATTAAATTAATAACTTCGTAGTCGCTTATTTATTTGTACCGATAAACTTTTGCAAAAGTGCAAGAGATACCCTCACTGCCGCGTCCTAATCAAGTTATTTCGTGCGATGAAGTAAGTGGCATGAATAAACTAGCAACCGGTATAAAACTGGAGAAGCAGCTAGCTCCCCTCCTATCCGGTCCGGAGTCCGGAGCTGGAAATTGACGGGTGTAAATCACCGGTTAGCACGGTGGGGCCGTCATTACATCACAAATAGCCGTCATCTATCTGTGTTCGTCTTTGCTGCAACAAATTGTGCAGATATCGAGTATCTTAAAGTTCTAATACGAAAATCCACTTGGTGCTTGTTGAGCCGCAGGTCGTCTACTCGAACCGCAAACTTCTGGTTACAATATTATCTCCCCGAACTGATTTGCTCTCATAATTTATATCACACAATCAGATAAATTTAATTATAATTGCTTGCTTCTGTGTTATTTGGGAATAAACTTCATGTATCGTGGTGTAATTTATTTCTCTAACCAGATTATAGGGTATGTTTCGGTTCACATTTTTGAGTTAGCAAGCAATTTATTAGCATGCCTCTAAGCTGCTTATTTCGCCTCAGAGCTCAGATAAAATTTAGTTTACAGGAAACACGAAAATTTGTTAACTCTAAAATATTCAAGTTTCCAGTTTAATTTAGTTGCATTTCTTGGAAAAAAGTTTTATTTCGCAAATAATGCATAACTGATATTACTAGAAAAACAGGTTTTAAAGTTGTTAGAAAACATAGCCTTACCAGTTCTGCATTGCAATAAAATTTGTTAATACGTTACTCTTCCTTCGTTCGTGTCAAAATATCTACTTATCAAAAAAGTCGCTACTATCCTTGTCTTTTATTAAAGAATCTAAACTATCACATGTCATCCCACCTAAAATATTTTCCGACACATATTATCTACGATCTTTAGAAAACATGCTACCACACATTTACTGTGTGTGTTTTTGTTTCTTTGACGTCGGTCTATTTCCGCGACTATGGCCAATCACCGACGCCAGGGAGCTTTCACCTCATTATCCTGTAAATTTTGCCGAATCGCAGCCTTTTTTCAACAACAAACCACAAGAACCCACAACCTAATAATATCGTACCGTGGGTGTCGACAAGGAGGAAAAAAACAACTTGTTAATTCTGGACTTGAAGGTTTGGAGGTTCGGAGGAGAAGGAAAAACATGTGCCGGCAAGTAATTCCACAACTTGAAAGTCCGCGGGAAAAAAGAGCGGGCATAACAAGATGTTATATGCCTGGTAACCTGAATAGTAAAAGGGTGCATTCGCTCTGTTCCCCTGGTAGATCTGTTGGGTGCAGCAGGTGGAGGAACTATGGAAGAAAGCTCATTTGAGCAGTGCCCGTGCAGATATCTATAAAAGAGAGAGAGGTCGCCAACGGCACATCAGTGGGCAAGGGATGGCAACCTTTGGGTGAGGGTAGTGTCACCGATGAGACGTACAGCTCTCTTCTGAATGGAGTCCAGGATAGCAAGCGTAAAAGCGGCAGCGATACCCCAGATGTGGGAGCAGTATTCGAGATTTGGCCTTATTTGTGAAGTATATAAGGCATAGCGATTAGCTGGTGAAAAGTATTTGCGAGCCCGGAAGAGAAAACCTAATTTCTTAGCAGCCGCTTCTGCAATTGATGTGAAATGTTGGTGCCAATTGAGATTTCGATCCACAGAAATGCCAACAAGTGAAAAGGACTCATTACTTCGAATAACTTTGTTGTTCATTGTGATAGGTTTAGGGCTGGTGTATCTCTTATGAGATAGATAGCAGGACTGAGATTTGGTGAAGTTGAATTGTACAAGATTTCTACTTCCCCAGTCTAATATTTTTGGAGATCCACAGAGACAGAACTCTTCATGAGTCTGCGATGCTCATCTAATTGGGCTAAAGAGACAGGCTAAGAATATTGTATATTTGAGTGGAGGGTGCTGTCGTCCGCGTAACTGTGAACTGGGTTGGATGTGCTAGAGAGGAGATCATTGGTGTGGAGAAGAAACAGAGTAAGGGCTAAAGCTGAACCTTGAGGGCTCCTGCAATAGTTGGATACCGGTTAGAGGAATGGCCATCCACGACAAAAAAAAATGCTCCGGTTGGAGAGGAAATTTGCTGTCCAGGTACTGAGTTTTGGTGGTAGGCCATAGGCCGGAAGTTTATTCAGCAGCGCTGCGTGCCAGACCTGGTCTAATGCTTTGGATATGTCTGGAGCGACAATCTGGGATTTGTGTCGTTCCATAGGCTTGTTCCAACACTGGGTGACCAAGGAAAGAAGGTCGGCAGTCGATCTGCGCTGACGGAATCCATACTGCCTGTCGTGGATTAGAGTGTGTTTTTCAAGAAATTTTAGTAGTGCGGTGTTTATATACTTTTCCGTCACTTTAGAGACGACTGAAAGGAGATATGTAGGCCTATAGTTGCTAGGAAGCGCTTTGGATCCCTTCTTGGGGACGAGTTGTACTTGAGCAGTTTTCCAATTACTAGGGAATATGCCTCTATTGTTAGATGTCTGAAAGAGACCAGTCAGGACAGGAGCAAGTTCTGGTACGCATTTTTTGAGAAAAATTGCTGAGATGTCGTCAAGGCCAGAGGCTTTTCTGGTATCAAGAGAAGAGAGCATCTTTCGTACCTTTTTAATTTTGAAAATGATAATCGTCATTTAATGCGCGACTTTGGGGACTGTTGGTGACTGACCCTTTGGAGGTGGGTTGAGAGTGAAATTTCCGGCGAACAACGAGCCAAAAAGTTCAGCCTTGCCCAGAGCGGTAGAAACAATTTTATCCCCAGAGACAAGAGGTGGGAACGTGCTCTTGCAGAAATTAATCCCAATAGATTTAGCAAGAGTCCAAAAGTGTTTGCTGCCGTTGGAGCTTGAGAGGACTTTGTTTTTGATGTGGCTATTAAACGAGTTTTTTGCCCCAGAAAGAATGCGGACATAGCGGTTTCTTTCGTCGTTAAATGCTTGACGGTTTTCTTGACCGGGATTGTGTAGAAGCGTTTTGTGAGCTTTGACCTTTTCAAGTCTGGACTTATCACAGGATTTAGAGAACCCGGGATTTTGAGTGGCTGAAGAGGTTTTCTGTGTACGTGGAATAAATAATTTCATGCCAGCTTGAATCATTTCGGTGACGTTTTGTGAGATATCAGAGGGGTTAGGATAAGAGAAGCAGACAGACGTCCACGGAAATGAGGAAAAGTAATACCGCATTACGTTTCTGTTCGCGGAGTTGTAGTGCCAAACGGTACGCGGGCGTGATGACTGTGTGACCTCGGGTTGCATTGCGCAGGCAGCAGTGACCATGCCGTGGTCTGAGCGACCAGGGGGGGGGGGTGACTGATATCTTATAGCCTACAGGTTTTGTAGTAAGAAGGAGATCCAAGGGATTTGATCTGTGTGTTGGGATGCGAGGAAAGTAAGTAGATTACTAAACCATATTGGCCAAAGAATTGCTGACTGCAAAGGCCTGCGCTGCTCTCCCTTGTGGATCTGTTTTTGAAGTTTTTGTAAGAAAGGTAGGGATCTTTAACGTGCCCAATATCGCATAGGCACGGGAGCGACGTTTCTACGACCCCTCCCAAGGGCGGAACGTGCATACATTCAACTTGCTCAAATACAATGCCACATCCCCGGTTGAGGTCAACCTTACAGTATGTACTGAAAAAGTAAAAGGACAACCTTGGGATCGAATCCAGTACCCTTCAGTTCAGAGGCACACGTTGTTAACATTGAACCACTGGAGCTCTTACACATTTTTTGACACGTACAATATTTGAAAACTTCAATGATCATTTCAGAACGTATAAAGAATAAATGGTAAATTTAATTGTTCAGATGTGCATCCAATCTACTCTTTAAGATACTGATATTTGAAGCAGTGACTTATATTCAGGCAAACTGTTCTGTCTATCAAATGCACTACTTCTGGAGAAATTGAGTGTGTACCGGGTGTCTTCTTTTCGTTGTAAATGTGGAGTATCTTAGTTACTATTAAATATAGAGACAAACGGTTTTCTCGATACTGTGCTCGATTTTTATGAAACGAAAAATGACAGTGACAGAAAAGTCGCCGCCTTCTTAGTTTTGTAGTTACAGGGCGCTTTTGGAAGGTTTGCAATTTGGTACCCCATTTGTATTTTATTAAATCAACAAGATATAGAAAAGGTAAACACGGATTCTGGTAGAACTTTTGCTGTAGAATAAAGCGGAATATTCAGATATTTTACAAAAACTTGAGTTTTCTAAAAAAATGTCAAAGTTGCATTTTTTTCAGTGAGACACTCTATATGGTGTTAGCTATTTAATAGCTAAGGTTACGTTAAGGTGATTCCAATAATACGACGTTTGATATATTTATCTTTTTAATTTTTGGAGAAAAATGTCAAGGTTGTGTTTTTTTAATGAGACACCCTATATATTGTTAGCTATTTTAATAGCTCTAATTAAGGCGTTTCCAATGATATGGGGTTTGACTATTTATCTTGATTACTTTTAGAAAAATTAATTAGAAACTATTATTTTCCATAACGTGCAATGTTAAAAAGAGACAAACTAACGGACTATGCAATACAACATTGCTCCTTATGGAAAGAAACAGATTTTAACATTATTTAAATCAACAACTGTAGTTTTATATGTGTTTTGAATTGACTTTTATTGGGCTTTTAAAAAATGTAGCTCTTATGTTATATTCTAAAGCCCAACAAAAGCCTAATTCAAAAACGAAAAATATGAATATACCTAGCGGGAATTAAAAAACTCGGGACGCAGCAAGGGCGTTATGGTAGTGAATTTTTATTAAATGCTTCAAATTTAAATAACTTAATTTTCTATAAACTTAAAGAGTTTAATTTTAATACGTAGTAAGGTCTTTCCTAAGGCAAGATATCCACAAAATTTCATTAAAATAACTTTGTAATTTTCGGAGAAAAAAATTTTTTTCGAAAGAAAATTTAAAATTTCAATAACTCAATTTTCTCTAAACTTAGAAAGTTGAATTTTGGTACGTAGTAAGGTTGAGGCAACATACATAGTAAATTTCATTAAAACAGCTTTGTTACTTTCGGAGAAAAAAATTTTTTTCGAAAGAAAGCTCAAAATTTTTCTGGAAAACCCCGTCTGATTTTTCTGGATAACGAACTCATCCAAGCCATTAATAAAAGAAAGGCACTTGCCAAGTTTTATCGAAATCGGTTAATTATTTTTTGAGTTATCAGACGGATACATACATACATACATATATATATATATATATATATATATATATATATATATATATATATATATATATATATATATATATATATATATATATATATATATATATATATATATATATATATATATATATATATATATATATATATATATATATATATATATTTATATATATTTATATATAAACATATAAAAATTAAACCTATTTACAAATGAACTTTAATAAGATATTATGCTGTAACAATACCTCTCGCAAGCACCCTAAAATATAATCAAAATGTGCACAGTTATATATGTTTTATTTCTTTTTTCCTTAGTCTTAATACACTACATATTTTATGACAATCGATTTAATTTACTTATTTGATTTCATAAATAGTCGGTTAGTAGTGACTTGGAATGAAGTAGACACCACATCTTCAAACATATTAAGAAAATATGAGTAAATCAACAGCAACTGGGAATGAATTCGGTCAGTCCCCCAGCCACGTGGTTAAAAAACACTGGCTGTATGAGTGGTTAAAATTGTACCTCTAAAAAGACTGTAACAGCGGCAGAAGCAGAAGTCAATGGAAGCCGTGTGTATTCGGGAAGAAACAATTGACTATTAATAACAACAATTGACTAAAAACGCTGCGAGTTGTAAGGAAAAATATAATTATACTACAGAGGTGATAAATGATAATAAATTACAATAGGGTTATATATAATCGTAATTGCTTCCAATGATTAACAATCAGTGAATTTAGTATTATTGACATTTCTCTGAAACTTAAAAATGAATTTTATGAGTCAATGACAATAAGAGAAGCTGTCATTGACTAACCAACAGCAACCACATACTTGACCTATGATTTAAACATAAATGTTTCAAATTTGAATAGCTCAATTTTCTGTAACCCTAGAAAGCTGAATTTTGGCACATAGTTAGGTCTTTCCCAAAGCAATATGTAGACCAAATTTTGTTGTAATTTTCGGAAAAAAATTTTTTTTGAAAGAAAACTCAAAATTTTCCCGGAAAACCCCGTCCGATTTTCCTGGCCAACGAACTCATCCAAGCCATTAATAAAAGAAAGGCACCTTTCGAGTTTCATCGAAATCGGTTAATTATTTTTTGAGTTATCAGACGGATACATATATATATATATATATATATATATATATATATATATATATATATATATATATATATATATATATATATATATATATATATATATATATATATATATATATATATATATATATATATAACATATAAAAATTCAAACTGACCCCGGATATAGGTTCTAGGGGTCCTAATTCGCGCTCATCTGAAAGAATTTTTGCAAAGTCTCACCATCGATACCTCTCTATTAGTGAATTTTTTTAATAAAAATTCACTAAAAATAATTTACAATCGATAATTAACCGCAAAGGTATCTTTATCAACGGTGTGCAAGAGATTAAAACTGCCCCTGGGACAAAAACTAATTAAAACTTCTTTATGAGGTAAAGACGTTCAGATATTGAGAAATTGAAATTAGGCAGAGTGATTACAATCAACAAATTAACATGAACGAATCGAACAAATTAATTGCCTGATTCCGTGTTCAGAAAGATTGCCGAGAAAATAAGAATACGGCCGTTATTGGCTTACATGTGTATTTGGTGTTTTACAAGTTTGTACAAACAGAAACACAATTAGTTTTACGGGCGAGTAGTTTGGCTCAGCTTAAGGGTGATGAAAGCACGCAAGCCTCTGTTTTTTGTACTCCAAGGCCGGGTTTCAGAACCAACATACTTTCAGTTGATCCGTCTATCTAATTGATACACTGTATTTACAGGAACCTTCGTTTCGTTAACCCTTGGATGGATTTCATTTCGGGTAATGGGTAGCATATTTAATTTCTGGTTAAAATTGTACCTACGGAACTAATAAAATGCTAAATTACAAGGATATTTCTCCGTCAAATTTTATAAATAGCAAATTCCCCCAAATAAGAACTTAAAGTCATCTTCCGTGAAAAACTTCTTCAAGAGTTTTTTCTACAAACAAAAGGTATTTTTGTAATTTGTTACCAGTAGCGCATAACAACTTCTATTATTTAGGTTTAAAAACGACTCATTTTCAATTTTTACTGTTCAGCGAATTTATCATTTAATAAACATTATTCATTTATTTATTTTTAGTGAATTGTAGCAAAAATTCAC